>CAJHQQ010002892.1:0-55182 GCA_905132885.1 Moricandia moricandioides
GGATGATACGTATATAACATTTTTCACCTTGCTTTTTATTATGCTCGACTGATTAAACACATATGTCAAGTAAATAGAAGAGTAAAGGGTGGCTTTATGTTTGCCACAGAAAGAGCAAAGTTGCAGAAAAAGGGAAATGTGTTTAATAAAAACTAGACGGAGAGGAGTGCTGTTTACATGTCGGTTTTATATTGTAGTGGTTAACTAGTTTGTGATAAACTTTGCTTATCTCTTCGTCGCAACCATTGATAAAGTTACTGTGATAAACTTTGTTTATCCTCGACTACTTTATTAATTTTAGTAACGTGAATATAAAACTAATTTTGAAGCTTGTCGACAAATACACTCACGATTCGCCACTTGTATCATCCAGTGTATGTTTGATGTTGTCTTTCCTTCTATTTATATATTTTTATTGAGATCACATCTACTTGCTTCTGGAAACAACCACATCAATACACTCAACCTCCAGAAGCAAATAAATATTCTCTTCTATGCTCCCGCCCTTGAAAATAATCTTGCTCTCAAACTCGAGATAATGAAAATGATGGAATAGTTTCCATTAGTGGATCCATATGATTGTAATTTTAGTCTTTAACTGCAAATTTTGTTTGAACAACTGATGGATATATTCCAACTTGTTTCAAAACAAACATCAATAATGTAATTGAAATGTTTAAATCTCCCAATTACGAATCAAATAGAATTGGTCTAGAGGTACTTGAGAGAAAAAACTCAATACGGTACCCGAGTTCGATTCCTCTTAGCCACCAGTAATTTAACATGTTTCCCTGAGGCCCACATAATAGTCGGTTGGTGATAGTCATCGGATACTGTGGATAATCAAAAACAAACTCTCCCAATTATGTTGTATTTGAAACTTGATGTCATCAAAATTTGATTGTGCCAAATTTCTTAAACTTTCTGCGCATTCCACCTTTGTACATCATGCAAGACATGTTTAGTTTTCTTATAATTTTCTTCCACGTATGGTGATTATATCCACCTCTCTCCACACCAATGATAAACTTTGCTTATCCGCAATTCTTTTATTGATTTCAGTAACATGAATACAAACTAGCTTTGAAACTTGACAACGATTACACTATATGGCAAGTGCAATCATCATCACCGATCTTATGGTGATTGGTTCTAGAATCATATTATATATTCAATTTCAATTCAAAGCATAAAATCAGCATACTATCTGACTACTCTTTTTATAACTCTTTAAAACAATATGGCAGACCATCTCCAACAACTAATGATTCAATTTATCCCTTAGTCAACCAGCTTAGCTTCCGTAACAAAATTTTGTCGCATCGTCATTCTTAAGGTATACCTTTCCTTGTATAGAAAGAGATCACACTCATGTTGGTCTCTTTCTCATGCTGAATATTTGGTACTTCAACAATTAGCCAAGCTGAGCACATGAAGTCTCCTTCCTGTTTCTTTATACTTGAACATCCAAGACTATATACAAAGATATACAACAGACCAATCAACACCTGCGATTTCTTGACATCAATTGCCTCTTCTGTTACATTCATAGCCCCATATAACATTGAATTTCTCGCCTCATATGAAACAAAAATAGGAAAAGAGCTTGGCTGCATTATTTAAGAAATTCTAAAATTAGATTACCTAAAAATTTAATCAACAATTACAGGTCTCAAAAACGCATACCAATGGTGAGACATCTCTGTTGTTTTTTACAGATTTACTAGTGGTAAGGCATCTTTGCTGTTTTTATTATAGATTTCTTGTATGTTTCTTTTATAATTATTGAATTCGCCTCCTTCACCACCTCTATCTCGCACACATATTCCTTGCATAAACCACTTCATCCTCAGTTTTTCTTCTACTTAAGAACAAGTTGGAAATTTTGCCATAGACAAATTAGCCTTCTCTAAAATATTAGTGATTGTAATTTCACGTCTCAAACCATTTTTTTGTTAAATCAGATGAAATGAGTCTTTCTTGAGAAACTTTTATGGAGAAAAACAACTATGGACATGAAAATCACCAGATTTGTGGAGTGTTAAGCCCCATTTGATGATCTAAAGGCTGTCCACTTGCATTATTTCACTACCACCAATCTGGGATGCATAAGAACTGCCCATAAAGAGTGACTTCTCATGTTACGACAATTGTAAAACACAAATTATATCTAAATGTGGAACTATTGTAAGCTGAACGTTATAGTCCATAACATAAGAGGCATCTCTAAAGGATTTGTGGATGCTAATGCACTTCCCATATATGTTTCGTGACCAAACATCTAAATCAAATCCTTTTGTAATAATAGTTTTGCATCTCGGATGTCCTCTAGAATTTTTTTCACTATTAGTGGAGATAAATTCTTGATTAGATCAAATTGATCAAGCAATCTACACTTAAAGTTACTTCAGTTCTTAACTTTCCTTCCGCACATCTCCTTGCCAAAACCACTTATACAAAACTCTTTTAAAACTCAGAAATACAAAGCCAAATTTCTCTTTATCTCTAAAATGGCGAAATAACCTTTCCACTTCAAAAATTCAAATACACACATTTTTACCATCAAACCGAGATTCATTAGAAAAATTATCATTTTGTGCGTTCATTCCCTAATAACCTAATTTTACATTATTCTGATGTTGTTGCAAAATGATTTGGTGATACATGACTTTGATTTTTTTCATATCTCCACTGGGTTACACCTTTTAAAAAGTATCGCGACACCACTATGTCCATCACCAGAACCAATGAGTTCAACGGAAAATTCAGAAAACTTAGATCATGATGTATCACAATCTTCAATTTAACATCATCTTTACTGATATTTCCTTAGTTTATTTCAGATTTGGGGCTAACTGGTGTAACTGCATCATTTAAGGTTGTCAGCATTTGTAGATGAAGGTGGTTGCGATTTTATGTGTTATTAAGAGATTTGGATGACTGGTAAAGCAGTTAAAAATTGTTGCGTTTGTGAGATACTTATGACTGGTTGACTACCAAATGCAGCAGTGGTTAAATAATAAATTAACAATATTTATATTTTATATAATTATAAAAATATTTAAAATCATATTATTATAATAGATATAAAAATGATACTTATAAAATTATACTACTAAATTTTAAAAAATTATAGAAATATTTTTCTTCAAATTTTTCTAATATAAATTAAAATATAATATATATAGGTATTTCTATTATTTCAGTTTAAAATTTTGTTGAATACTTTTTATTTTTTTATTTATATATTTTTTTTAAATAATATTTTTTTACTCTCCCGCAACTGCTCGCAACCGAAAACGCTAGCTGGAATTAGCTTTTGAATTTTAGAGGTTTATAACGATTGAAGCGATTTATAGCTTTTTATATGATTGTTGCAAAACGCCAACAATCGCTACCAACCGTAAAAGGTGCGTTTGCGGGTGGTAGCGGAAAAACTAGTCATGCCCTAACTATATCACTTCCATGGATCGTAATTCATAAGACAATCATGAAATCTATCGGATCTAATTCTGAACCTAATATTTCAGGATCATCATTTGAACTTCAACAATAACCACTTTTCCTTCATCCCTTTATGGCTTATGATATGCGTTAACGAATTGATGTTATTGATGTACTTGTAAGCTTCACCTTTAAATTAATTAGACCTTTGTAATTTTTCCAAACTGGCGAGTCCCTTCTGAACAAACCCTTGCTCCATCTAAGAGATCCAATTCCTAAAATTAACATCAGAAAACATTGGCAATTTAATGACTCCCATGCTTGCACTTAATTCATCCAATTTTGTCATCATTGTGTTTGATTCAATCGAGTTTTACTGCACCAATGATAAATTTCTTATATCAACTCCTTTATTGATTTCAATAACCTGAATAAAAAACTAGCTTTGAAGCTTGACGACGATTACATTCTCATGACAAGTGCAATCATCATCATCACCATCTCATAGCAATCGGTCTAGACTCATATCTTCTATTCAATCAAAACTTCTTATACCATTTTTCCTCCTTTACAAGTTGCTTTAACAATTAGTAACAACCACGATTCATATTCAGTCGAAGTCTCTACTTTACTCATTTTCACTTAGTCACATCAGCTTCTCTCTTGCCACCTCAGTAAAAAAATAATTGATGTCTATCACATTGATATAATATGCAGTTACACAATTTTTTTCGATGAGCAAAATGGAAAATGAAACATCTACAAAATGTATAATCAAGTGGTTTGAGTTCAATATTTCAAATTGAAAAAGATAGCAATTTTTTTTTAATTTTTTTCAGTAAAGTTTTACATTCAGTTAAAAAGATGGATAATGAATATGACGAAAATTCTCTGAGTTTCAACACTCACAAGATCATGTATGAACATCTCTTAATTAGCATTATAAATGTCGCTATAAATTATCATCATGTGAATCATTTTACTGATCACATATCAATATCGATTTACTTGATAATGTTCTTGGAGTTACAGAAAAACCATGGGCTTGTTCATAACTACCACCAGAACTTGTTGCAAGTAAACCAATAATTACACCAAGAAGAATAGACCGAATCTTTTCCATGCATGTAATATTTTCGAAAAAAATAAAATTAATAAAATATAGTTTCATATTAGTAAAAATGACAAAAACTAATTTGTCGTTGTTGTATAAGAAAAATGTTAGAATTAGTTGTAACATAAACAACATTAAGTTGAATGGTATTATAATATGATTGGAGAGTATTTTAGTGAATGAAGTAGTGAAAAATATGAGATCCTTTGATTTTTCCAAAATCAGTCATATTTGTTAATATGAGAAAATGAAACATGGTGTCGTTATAAATGTGAGAGCTTGTAAATAATATCTTTTTGTGTCAATTTCATAGGGAAACACATTATAACGCCCCGACCGCCCACAGCTAATGGGTCACCCACGCCCGCTCTCTCGGCCCGTGGGCCCCATCCTGTTCCAACAGTCGGTGCGTAAATTTCCCAAAGGCTCGAAATCATTGTTTACTGACCCTGCAATCATCACCTGACCTTTTCCCGTGTTTTGGCCTCACTCGCATGGTATCGCGAATCACTTCCCGATAGGTGACCCATCCTTTCACTACTCCAACATAAGCACGCTTAACCCTGGAGTTCTAAACGGACGTGTGACAGAAAAGGTAAGTCAACTTTGGTGACATAGGTAGCCAAATCAATTCTTTTAAGCCTTTCCACATATCACAACTCGGGATGTTACAATTCACCCCCTCTCAAAGAACGCAACGTCCTCGTTGCACCCCAAGACAGGTCTCAAGACGCCTCTCGGGTCAGAACCGAGATGGCTAACTAGCTCTGATACCACTTATAACGTCATGACCGCCCACAACTAATGGGCTACCCACGCCCGCTCTCTCGGCCCGTGGGCCCCATCCCATTCCAACGGTCGGTGCGTAAATTTCCTAAAGGCTCGAAATCATTGTTTACTGACCCTGCAATCACCACCTGACCTTTCCCCATGTTTTGGCCTCACTCGCACGTTATCGCGAATCACTTCCCGATAGGTCACCCATCCTTTCACTACTCCAGCATAAGCACGCTTAACCCTGGAGTTCTAAACGGATGTGTGACGAAAAAGGTAAGTCAACTTTGGTGACATAGGTAGCCAAATCAATTCTTTTAAGCCTTTTCACATATCAAAACTTGGGATGTACATATTGACGATTTATTTTCTATTTTATGAAAAATAGAAATGATAACGAGTTAACTCAACAAATTTTTTCTGCAAATAACTTAGTTTTGTTCATAGAAGATATCCATTTAACTATAATGTTAGTTTTAATATTCTGAAATTGGTAATTTGGTTAAAATTTCAATCAAAGTTTAATTTATTATGAGATAAACCTTTTAATAACTTTGGTTTATTTAAATGGAAATAAATGATCATTGACAAATGGTGCATCATTTGTCATGTACAATTTAATTTTTTGGGGTACATTTTCTCAGTTAAATAAAATAGCATATGACAAGAAGAAGTTTTGTTAGTAAATCACAAGCAAAAGTTTCAATGATATCACCTTCTTCAACCACAATTGTAATTGCCAATTCAAGAGTTTTAGATGATCCATTAAGCACTCTTTCTTCAGCTTGGTTTTGACAAGGCACGTGATCACATATAACTGATGATCTCTCGTCTTGATTGAGATGGTTGGCCAAGTAATTTCCTTGACAAGGAGTGGCTGGCTCTGGTGCACTCTCAGGATCCTTCTCAGCTGGTTTTGAGAGTGGCTTAGGAGAAGCTTGTTTTGTGTTCTTGTTGATGGTCTCTTGAGTAGACCAGGAACCAAACTTCTCATCAAGTTGTTTGTCTCCTTGAGGTGGTTGTATGGCAAGGGGTTTCAATGTATCATGATTTGGCCTCCTTTGTTGATTTGGTAATGAAGCATTGACTGCTTGTTGTATCTCCTGCCTGTTTGCACCTTGGAATTGTTGGTTGTGCAAGTAACCAAATTGCTGAGTTTTCTTTTGATATCCACGACCATAATAGATCTTTGGTTCATTTCTGAATGTTTTAGGGCGTGCCTTAGCTGACCTTGGTTGGCTTTGCAACTGTTCTAGATCAAGTTGTCCATAACTCTTGGCTACAAACCTCTTCTTCATGACAACCTTCATCTCATACCAAGAAGATACTTAAAACTCTCCAATGCGTCTCCTATTGTTAGCAAGCTGATACCACCAATCCAGTGCATATCCACATAAACCCGAAGATGTCAATTGAGCATGTTTCTCTGTTGGGTACCCCTTACACTTAATAATTAAATCCATCTCCTTTTTTCCATTCTAGGTATGTATATGGATCGAAGTCTCCATAGAAGGATGGGATCTGGATTACTTTTTCTCTTCTCTGCAATAACTCCTTTGTTGCTTTGCTCTCAGCCTTCTTCACATCATTTCTGTTGATTTCAAAATAATACATGGAAGATATGCTTGGTATTTGATAGTTCTCATGATTTAGGTTAAGAAAAATATCCGCAAACCTTCAAGTGGCTCTGATCTGAGAAGACCTAAGAAGAAATTGGCTTCAAAATTTCTAGGGTTTATAGTTATCCAACCAACAAAGCCAGAACATGAGACACTGAAACCTCCTGATCTAAATCCACCTGAGGAAGCACGAGCTGAAGAAGCAAAGAAAATAGTTTTAGATCAGTTTGGGTCGTGGTCTAAGCCATATTTAAAACAAGTTGAGGAGGAAGAAGAAATAACCAACACAAAAAAAGAGAGTTAGCAATGTATTGCAGAAGAGGAGTTCAATTTTTAAAACCAATCAAAAGATGATTGGCTTTAGCACCAATACTCAGTCTAAATTTATTTCACTCAGTGAGATGAAAAGCTATTAAATGTAGAAATCACTCGAAAAATTAAACTAAAACAATGCAAAATTGTCAAAACAAAAATTAAAATCTGTTAATGGGAAAAAGAGAATCGATCTATAAGATCGAAATATTTTACAAACAAAAAAATAATCTTCTATTTCTTCTGAAAGATTCAAGAGTTGTTGTAAACCTTATGGTTTTGGAATGCACATAAGTGGGTTTATCTTCTTGGTCGATACTTAGACCATTGGCCCATATGATTCTCGGATTGGGCCAGCCCATTTGTCATTAGTCTTGGCCGACTTTTAGCTTTGTAAACTTGTCCCACATCGAGTATAAGATGTGGGCAAGTCGGCCATGAGGCCATATATATATATATATGTGTCTCTATTGTACTTATTTGATACACAAGAAAAGCAATAAGAACAAGTTTTACACACATCTAAACCTAGCCGCCTATCTCTCTCTCTAACATAACCTAGTTCGAGATCAACCTCTAGTAAAGACACGAGATTGACAACAAGAGTGATAAAAGAAAATATAAATTTTTCTCTCTCCGAGAGAGTGCGCCTCAAATCCTCTATTTACTAATTTAATACAAAGAAGATGAGTAACCGTCAAGATAATTGTTAAAGGCCTAGCTGAGCCCACAAAGCAGCCCAAACTGAAATTGAAAAAGAGTCTTTCCACAAAACAAAGGTATACTGCTTCAGTTTTAGGGTTTAAGAAAACGTCGGAGAAAGAGAGAGATTAGAGAAAGAATGGGGAAGACGACGTACAAGAGGTTGAAGGGAAGCAAGAGCTTCAGACAGAGGCTACTTCTCTCAACCCTTTCTTCAACTCCTATAATCATCGATGAGATTCGTGCAGACGACATGATCCCTGGCCTCCTCCGTCACGAGATGTCTCTTCTCCGCCTCTTCGAGACTGTCTCCGATGACTGCGTCGTTGAGGTTAACGAAACAGGTTAGTACGTTATTACCCATCTTAAATGTTGTTACTTTCTTCAGTACCAGCCCATAGAAACTTCAGTACAGACGTACCCATCTTAGGACAGTCAAGATCTTATGTTTTGTAATGGGAAGTCTTAAGTGTTGGAGAGTTGGAGACAACGTTGTGTCATCCAGTTTTGAGTGCTGATTATGTTATTGAGCACTTAACTGAAACTGGTCTGTCTGAATTGGTGACTGGTCTTAATATTGCTTTGGCAGGGACTCGATTGAAGTACAAGCCTGGAATAATAATGGGAGGGAAGAACTTAGTTCACAGTTGTGCCCTGACTCGATCTATGGGCTATTACCTGGAGCCATTGCTTGTGTTAGGTTTATTTGGAAAGAAACCGCTTTCCATTAGGCTTAAAGGTAACTACTTTTTATACGAAGAAGACCTATTTTAAGCTTAGCGTGTAGGCTTATTTGTACAATTGTTTTGAAAAAGGAGAAAGTTTACTGCTTGTAAAATCATGTGGAGCAAATATTTATTTATGCAGGAGTAACAGATGATCCTAAGGATCTGAGCGTTGACACAATCCGTAACGCTACTTTAAACATTTTAAAGCGTTTTGGAGTCCCTTCAGAAGGTTTGGATCTTAAAATAGAAGCACGTGGAGTAGCTCCAGAGGGAGGTGGAGAAGTTCTTTTAACAGTTCCAAATGTTCAGACTCTCACCGTATGTACTTTCTTCTTCTCTTTTTTTTTCTTCCCTTACTGCAAGCTCTGTCTTATCTGTTAATATGGTCACTTCAGGCTGTCCAGTGGGTAGAGGAAGGAATGGTGAAGAAGATACGTGGTTGGACTTTCTCTGCAAGAGTTTCTTCTGACTTTGAACACTCCATGAGATTCGCAGCTCGTGGAATCTTTAACAACCTCTTGCCTGATGTTCACATTTTCAATGATCACAAATCTGGCCCTCAGGCTGGAAAGTAAGGATATTTCAACTTCAAGCAAAGATGAATGATATACTTAGGAGCTTAATCTTTTTGGAAAAAACACTTGATTGCAGATCACCTGGATACGGAATATCATTGGTAGCCGAAACAACTGCAGGATGTTACATCTCTGCAGATACAGCAGTGTCTTGTGGAAGAACAGATGAAACAGGAGAGCTCGACGTAGAGAGGCAAGAGAGAAAACCAGCAGAAGACACAGGAGTTGAGATAGCTTCATGGCTTCTCCAGGAGATTGAAAAAGGTGGAGTTGTTGATTCAACACACCAGGTATTACCATAAACACCAAACTCTATCGTTTACTCTCAAGTGGGTGTTGTTGACTCTCGAGATATTTTTTTGCAGGGACTGTTGTTTATACTATGTGCTCTATGCCAACAAGACGTGTCAAAGGTTCGAGTGGGAACGTTATCACCTTATGGAGTTGAGACGTTGAGGAACTTAAAGGAGTTTTTGGGAGTTACTTTTAGCTTCAGACCTGATCCTTCGACCGAAACTATCATACTTACTTGCGTTGGAAGTGGTTTGATTAATCTCTCCAGAAAGCTGTCTTGATTTCTCACAATTCTTGTTGTGTTTGTTTACACTATCAGCTTTACAGTTTTGTCTGAATGAAAAGCTTCTATTGTTTAAATGGATGTGCTATAAAGACTAATATTCTTTTTGGTTAACTCAGTTTTCCTGTGCTTATATTCCAATCCTTAATTCTATTAAGATCAGACTTATCATCTAAGGATTAAAACCACTATTTTTAGTTTATGGGCTTTAGTTGTTACAAACTTTAATTATTTTAGTGAGATCACTATGTTCTCGTTTGTTTTTTCTAACATCTAACTTTTGTTAACGAATAAGTGAATACCGGATTACAACCACAATAGATTTTAATCCAATATACAAACAACGAGATCTAGTAACACCTAGAAACACTTAAAAGATCCTACGCTACCTAATCGAGATGTCAAAGTATATTTTACCACGGTGAAGAAGAGTTCATCTCACGACTCGAGAATGAACGTCTCTTAAACTACCTAATTTTACAACTGAAAGAACAAGAATACAAAGCTAGCCCAAACGTAGGGCACTCCTAGTCCCTATGATAAGAGTGATAACCACGTAACAACACCAAAAAGCACATTCCCTCAAACCGGAACTTTCATAGGTAATGAAGCTCAAGCTTTGAATCTTGTAAAAGAATGTCGTAGTCTTCGCAACAAGAGATCTGAACATCCGACCGTTCCTCTATGAAAGGTGGGCTAAGGACTTGGCACCACCACTGTCCAACAAGAACCTACACAACATAAAGAAGGAGCAAATCTGCCTGATCAAACCATCTCTGTGGCACTGGGAATAATTTGCTCCTTCATGTGTGCGTCACCGAGACTCGAGCACTCCCGTTGACCATTCAAGGAGAAAATAAGCCTCGTCACGTGCTGCCTCCGAAAACTAAAGGATATCTTTCTCCTTAGGACACCTTCACACCAATGTCGAGGCTTGGATTGTCTAAAGTGAACACTCTTCCTTCCTTCCACCATTGAGACCATAGACGACCCTCCACTGCAGTAGAAAGGCGTGGCACATTACCACTTTCCAACATCACATCTAAACATAACTTAACATAACATAATTACTTTTAATCTTAACAATATTGTTCTACTATACGACTCCTTATACACATCAATCACCATTTCATAAACTTAGTAACTATCTTTTTTCTTTCTTGATATGTCCTACCGGTTGATCCAGTAGTCTTCAGGAGGAACACAATTAGTGTTATAGAGTAGACTATCCCGAAAACGTACAAAATATCAGAGTTTGGAATACCTTTCGTCTAATGACAGGGGTAAACCAATCATCTGTTAAGGCCCACTATGTTAATCACTTGACCAAAGTCCAAGTCTAGAATTTCCAAATTGATTTAGTTTTTAGTGGGAATCAAATTTAGGGCCAACGTGGGTACACTGAGTATCAAAAGATTATCACTAGGCTTTCACCTCTTGGTTACTTAGTAACAATCTTAGAGAACCATATTATTGCATAATATAAATCTACAAATCATGAACCCATACTTTATTCATTTGATAATGAATAACATGAACTCGTTTACGTTTTTATTCTCTTGGACATATTCAATTTCACCACTTTGACACCATCCTCATGCTCGTGAATCTCCAATTGTTTCGATAGTAACCAAAAATTATAACTATTTTTCTTGAAAGTCCCTTCAAAGTTTCACCACTATACGGATTAATATTCGTGTCAAACACCTCATCATGACGAACTGGTCCGATCGATAATAATCTTCAAAGAGCCACTTGAGAATCCCAAACACAACTTCTTCTATGTATGTTCACAATTTCGTTAAATATCCACAAATCATGCCAAATTTCTTATTAAGCAGAAAAGTTCTGGTCATCCATATTTCTTACCAACCTAAAATGGTTACATCTGCCATTATTAGAGACTTAAGCAGATTGTAACTTCCCTTTCAAAGGTAACCCCCTCTATTAGATGGGTAATAAACGCTCAGGCAAGGTCCATGCAGGCTTGACCATATATTGGAAAATGAAGACTGGCACCACTGCTTCTCCCACACTAAGTGTGAAGCATTTTCTTCTATGGAACTCTAACCACTGCATGATTCTTATGCATTTTCTTTATTCAAATAAACTCGATAAAAAATGTTTTAAATTTTATAAATGTTTGATAGACTAGGAATGTTTCCCAGGACACGATCTTACAAGGATGAAATTACCTTCATTTTACGACGAAGAAAACTACATGTGAGGATTGAGAAGTGCCGCAGATTCAGCTATAGATGGAAATGATCTAACCATTCAAACTCCGATAAAAGATTGACAAGTTAAAAGATCAATTGAGCATGCTCAACTGGATGGTAACTTTTTGAATGAGGTGATTCCAAAACTTAAATGGAATCTTGTCACAATTTTTAAAGAAGACTATTTTCTTCCAAAAATATTAGGATCCACGGCTGATGTGAAATGAAAAAAAAATCAAAGAATTCTTTCGGACTAGTTGAGCCAGACAAATATTAAGCTCATCCTAAAGATTAAGAGCCTTTGTGAGATGTCTGAATTCCACCATATCAATCTATGTAATTTTAGTTACAAAAGCATCACAAAGATATTAAGAAAGCATTTAAAATGCTGCCTCCGAAGCTGATATCAGAGACTCAATCAGTATTTGTGTTTAGACGCATGATAACAGTCAATATCCTAGCCGAGCACAAAGTCTTCCTTGCACCCGGATGAACCCAAGCCCAACTCAAAGTTTGTAACAATCAAGACCAATATGATTAAGGAATTTAACATGGTCAAATATACATTATTGGAGGCTCTCTTACTCAAGATTGGCTACCCAGTGAAGTGGGTATCCTGGATCCAAAGCTTTATCTCTTTAATGTCTTATAACAAAGAACTAAAAGGCAACATCTCTCTTTCAAAATGCATCAAACAAGGGAACCTCATGACTCCTTACTCTTTATCATTTTAAAGGAGAAATTTGTATCCAACTGCAAGGTGTCGAAGGGGAAGGCATGATAAAATGTTGATAAATAGTCAGGGAAGACCACCGGCTTCTTACCTTCTATTTGAACGCAATAAGACCACCGGCTTCTTACCTTCTATTTGAACGCAATAATTTGTTCTTCTGCCAGATGTCATGTAATATGCAGAGCTTATAAATATTATAAATAGCTATGGTGGAGTCTTTGGCTAGCAACTATTTATCGCAAAATCTGTATCCTCTTCAGCAACGTGCATGTGAACATTAAACATAATTAAAGCAAGATCTAGAGATAATAAAAGAAAGCAGCATGAGAGTTTACATAGCACTGCCAAAGAAAATTTGTTCCTCAAAGAAACAAGCCTTTGCTTTTATTGACGACATACTAAATAATCATATAAATCCCTTGTCTACAAAATTTCTCTCGAAAGGAGGTAAAGAAGTTTTGATCAAGCCGGTCACCTGATGCCTCCATACTTACGTAGTGTTCTTATTTTACCACCAGGGATAGTTCATAAAATAAAAGTGTGATCTCACGCTTTTGGTGGAGTACAAAAAATAACAATCAGAGCCATTCATTTTATCGCATGGAAGAAAATATATAACCCTCAAGAGAAAGGCAGTCTGAGATTTCACCATTTTATAAATTTTAATTTCATAATTCTTACAAAGCAGATTTGCTGACTAATTCAATATCCATTCTTCCTCTTTCTGTCATGAGTCCTAGAAGAAAGATGCTATTGTCTTTCAACCCATGTAGAGCCAAGGTGACTTCACCATAATATGTATGGAGGAGTGTGATGGAATCTTAGCCTTTTGTAAAGAGGGTTACATAAGGTGACCTATTCGGGAGTCAATATGCTAGTGTGGTCCGACTCAAAGATCCCAGAATCCTCGGCAAAACCGGCCAGCCTTCTCATACTTTTATCTGAATATAATGTTTGATTTGGCGATCTCATTGACTCGTTTTCAAGAGAATGGAATCTCGACTCCCTGTAGAACTGTTGGCACCTGAGGACATTCCTCTTATGTGCAGTCTAAAATCTAACCAGACCGAAAGGCTAGACTTACATCAAGGCAGACTCAAAGACACAACAGATCTAGAGCCTAGCACTAGTAGTCTAAATTAAAAGGTCTGGCTTAAAATTTGGAGAAAGATCAAGCATTTTATGTGGCAGGCTCTCAAATTGTGTTCTGGTCTACATTTTCTTATCAGGTAATCATTATAGTACTGAAAGGAAGTGTCCTAGATGTGGATCCGAAGGTGAAACCATAAACCACATTCTCTTTGAATGTCCCCCACCTGTCCAAGCATCCCTAGCTAAAGTTCCTTAATATATGTTTTCCTTCTTGACTACATTTTATGGCACGTCAAATAAAAAGGGGTTCGTTTTTGATCTTGTAAAATATCAAGGATCCTGAAGTACATCTTAAAAGATGGGAAGAGATATTTCCCTTTTGAAGACTATCCAGTTTGCGGCATCTAAGTTATAAAGTTTGCGATTAACTCAAATAACAAAAAATGCACTTGAAGTGGATGGATTATGTAACATCCCGATTATATAGTGGTGTATGTGAAATACTTAATAAAATAAATTTGGCTACCTATGTCACAAGAGTATTCACACATCCACAAAGTATTGCATGGTCGAGAGTGTTTGAACTTGATTAGTGTAATGATATGTGACCTATAGAAAAGTGAGTAACGATATTGTGCGAGTGAGGCCAAAGAAGGAGAAAATATAATATGGTGATTTCAAGATCAGTCCAGCCTCTGAGAAATCAGTGCACCAATCATCGGCATAATGATGAGACCCACAATTTGAGTGAGTGAGCTTGGGGGCCATTAACAAGGATGGTTGAGCCATTACAAATGGTATTATGGACTAATTCATATGAGTGTGGAGTAATGTGAGGGCTCACACTAACATTGTTGACGATCATGGTGCGCAATGAGCACGTTGCACTCTGTGAGTGTGGTCGATTGTAACACCTTATGGTATATAATAGTGTATCTGGAAATTTTAATATAAATGAGTTGGATAACTATGTCACCAAAGTTCTCTTAATTTTTAGGTTACATATCGAGAAAGAACTTAAGGGTTAACTGTAATCTATTGGAAATTGATTCGCGATATTATGTGAGTAAAGCCAAAGCATAGAGAAAGATCATGTCGTGATTTCATGGTAAGTAAACAAGTCTTTCGAGTCTCATAGAAATTAATGAACCACTCATCAAGCAAGTGGTGCGATCCACGTGTTGAGTGAGCAAACTTAGGGGCGGTTGACGGGGTTGCAGATCTCCTCCCCCCTCCTACCAAGCACCACTTTTAGGGTCTAGGATGTAAGCTTGTCGTCCATGGAAAAAGGAAGACGCTTATCTAGGTGGAGGTTTGATTTTGGAGATTGAAGATGGGACATCAAATTTGAGTTTATTCTCTAGTAACCAAATGACCTTTGAAACAAATTTTCTGCGAAAATTCTTAGTAATAAGAAGACTGACTATTGTTGGTTAAAACTGAAGAATATCACCTCATTCACTTTATGTTTACCTATTGCTGGATATATTTTATACCTCGTTTTCTAAACATCTCAGTTGATTGCCTTGAAAAGGGAGTTTGATTTTGTGATTGTTCTTTCTCTCAAGTTGAATGGTTCCTGAGACCAACCTTTTGGAACCTTTTATTAATATATGAAATATTTGATGCCAAAAATTCAAGAAGATGTTCTCTCAAGCAAGGTCCAAATCCAATTAGAAGCTAATTCACGCGCTGACAAAATTGTAAAAGAAGAAATTCAAATTAATTGGCCGCAGTACATGTTTTTAGCACTGGTCGAATAGTCAATTGCATCATCATATAATATCTATTTCTATTACAAATGATGACCAAATACGTACAACACATGTGGTATTTGATGAATGATTTCACAAATAACGATTCCACGATGTAGTTTTCTTTGTAAAACTTTGATCGACAGACGGTTCTGCATTTATGAAATTCTTGCTGGACATGCTCTCTCCACACTGTCCACAATACGTGATCACAATAAACGGTTCTTCATGCAACTCTTTGAAACTTCTAATAAATTTTGCATCCTTTAATTTTAAAAAGTTGCATTTTTCAAAATCAAACTCATACCTAATGTAAAGGCCTTTAAACCTTTGACCACTAGGCCAAGAGGATTCTACAAATTAGCATAAGAGGCTTCCAAAATTAGTATAAATATAAAAATTCTCAAATTTTTATAACTAGAGATTTATATGGTATATGTTTAGTTCATGTGTTTTCTGTTTCTGGTTCCATTTTTTAAATAATCATATGAGTCATGATATGGAAAAAAACATGTAGTATATCCGCCATTCACTTTAAACTTTTATAATCCCATCAAAACTCCAATGTTTATCATTTCCATTTTACAAAATAAAAGATTTAAGACAAGAAGATCCCTTTTCCCTGTACTTATTCATTCTTTGTAGTGAAATGCTTAGCCACCTTCTAATAAAGGTGGCTAGAGATAAGGAGTTAAAATGGATGAAAATCAGTAACACTGCTCCAACATTCAACCATTTATTATTTGTTGATGATGTGTTATTCTTTTGCCATGTTCATCCAAAGTATTGCAAAACTACTAGTTCGATACTCCAAAAGTATGAAAGTGCCTCTGGACAAGCTGTGAATGTGGATAAGCCTGCAATTACTTTTGGATCAAACTGGAGGATGGAAGGAAGAAAATACTGAGAGCTATAGTTAACATTCACAATGAAGGAAGGAATGGGAAGTATCTCGGTCTCCCTGAATCTATAGGCCACAATAAGAAGGAGATATTTGAGTATGTTTTGGATGCACTTAAAAACGTACCAAAGGATGGTCTAATAAACATTTCTTATAGGTGGGTAAAGAATTTTGTTGAAAACAATTGCTTCTGCACTTCATGTCTACACTATGAATGTTTTCAAGTTTCCCAAAGGAACTTGGGAGGAAATAAGCAAAATCATAGCAGAATACTGGTGGAGTAAAGGATCAGGAAAAAAGTTGATGCATTATTACAGTTGGAAAATGATGGGCTTACTAAAGAAAGAAGGAGGGCTGCGGTTTCGATATATAGAATTTCAATATAGCTGCTTGCCAAACAAGTATGGAGGATAGCACAAGCGACTAATAATCTAGTATCAAGAGTAACAGAAGGTATTTTCCAAATACATCAATACTCAATGCACACCTAGCTAAAAATTCACCTTTTTTGGCGATCATTATGTGAGGGACCAGCCTTACTTCGTAAAGGTTTATGAGTACTTATTGGCAATGGTGAGGAGACATGTGTGTGGACTGATGCTTGGTTGCCCACACATCTACCAAGGAAGCGAACACCATTATTTCCACATACGCAGAATGATAACAAGGTTAGTTCTCTTATATCAAATGGAAATCAGTGGAACTTGAAGATGATATAAGAGATGAGGATACCAGAGGATGTATAAATTGTGAAACAAATTAAGGGAACCAGATTTGATTGGGTAACATTATAATGATACTGGTTTTTACATTGTGAAGTCAGGATTGGTTAGCAATGCACTTACAAGAAGATAATGTAATCCCACCATGAGGATCTATCGAGTTGAAAGTTGCGGTATGGAAGTTAACAACTGCGCCAAAATTAAAACACTTCTTGTAGCGTTCTTTATCTCAAGCTATGCCAGTAATATCTACGCTAAAAGAGAAGGGTGTAATCCTAGATACAACATGTAGGAGATGTTGTGTAAGTGAAGAAACAATGGACCATTTATTCTTCACAGGTCCACATGCTCAAGCAATATGGAAGGTTGCACATCTTCCAGATCAAATCTTTATCTCGTCTACTGCTACCTTTGAAATGATGTTAAATGTGGTAATATTCAATACCAACAACAAAGACGTAATGCACTTTCATAGACAAATGCCTATTTGGACACTATGGAGAATAGGGAAGAGTCAAAATCTCCTAGTATATGGTAAGAATAGTCTACTTGGCAATCTGATCTTCAAAGTGCAGTACTAGAAGCAAAAGAGTGGATACCAATCTTCTACAAGATTGAAGAGTGTAGCTCAATCCCTCATCGAATGTCTGTAACAAATTCATCTTGGGAAAGACCATTTAAAGGAGTCTACAAGGTCAATTATGATGGAAGTAAAAGACAAGACTATCAAACATCAACTGTTGGACGGTTAATAAGAGACGAGAATGGAAACTTGTTAGGAAGAGGTCAGAGAAAACAAGTGAATCATGGTGGAAGTTTAGAAGTGGAATCTCAAGCCCACATTTCAGCAATGAAGAGTTTGTGGTCAAGAGAATACATGAAAGTCATTTTCGAAGACGACAATCAGCAACTACATGATTTACTAAAGGGCTGTAAATTAAATTTTTCAAGTTCACAACAGGATACAAGATATTTGACTTGGAAAACAATATTTTAAGAAGCAACGTCCGTGTGGACAGTAAGAAGAAATAACAAGCCAGTAGATGCTCTTGTGAAGAATTTTATAATAGTTCTTCCATCTTTACATCAATGTTTTATCTTCCAGTGTATCTTAATTCTCTCTTTTCTGAGGATTACTTGACAAGTCAATAATAAAGCAATTTTTTGTGTTAAAAATAAAATAAACATTTACATGCTTTCATCATTAGTAATGAGTAAAAAACATAGAGCACATGATGCTATATATATTAGAGATATTAAGTTGAATACCCCAAAAAGGGGTCAAAATTAGTGGCTTGCCCATGATGTGATATATGTGACCCGTCTAATGCCCTTTCCCTAATGGATTGCTGAGAATGCCCTTACGCGCCAGACATATGTTTCGGCGCGTCTCCTGACACAGTAATTGGAGTAGATTTTCTGTAGGTTTCGTAGGGCAGTGTGCGCAGCAGTAGGGTAAAGGTAGGGGAGTTCTCGTCCACACGTTTTCTCCGGGTATTGACTCCTCTGTTTGGACGATATCTCCAAGATTGTGTGGGTAAGGTAAATCTATGGATTTAAGGGATGTTTGTAGGTGCTACTAGGTTTGCAGAGTTAAATATGAACCTTTAGCATCCGAAAAATACTTTGTGGGAGGAAACGAGTGAGAACGAGAACTGTGATTAAGAGTCCAAAAGTGAAGAACTCCAGTGACAGTGATCGTTAATGCTTGCGACAAAGGTTAGAACTCAATGATTTGTTTATACTTCATCTTCTTAAGCAGATGATTTCAAAATTTGGGGGGGGGGGGGGGGTTGGACTGTTATTGTCTTCTTATTTTTCTGTTTGACATTATCTTAACCTGCATTGGTGTATGAACAAACATATTGTAAGAGATATGGGTCATATTGTTCACCTAGTAGTTGGTTATGGGGTGAGGTATGGTCAAGGAGCATGGAAATTCGTGGTGGACCAAACAGAGGTGAAGTACGATGTTTTTTTGAAAAAAAATTAATCGAGTCACTCATGAAGATGGTTCTAGGGATGTCAAACTGGATACAAGGATATTGGATACCGAGCCGGTACTTTTAACTTACAAGTTCCCTGACTGGATGGAAGTTCCTGGAGCTTACACAACTCCACCTGTGGAAATAAGGAGGATGGGGATGTTAAGCTTTTCATAGCCATTTGGCTAGATTGTGTTGACTTGGAGATGTATGTAACTTTGGAAATCAAGATGTGGATAGTTACCAAAGGATGAGGAAGGAGGAGTACTTGGGGTTTAGGCCAAGAAGCAGATGGTATACCTCTGAAACCAATTCCTTGGAAAGGTTATCAAACGCTAACTATTTTCTTAGCAGGTAACTGGGGGGTTTGTGATATAAAAGAAATGTTGACATGTGTAGGTATGAGGGAGTGCGGATGGATTGAAGCTAGCCAGGATGTTATTATGGACGTTTGCACAATTGACGAGGTTGGAGAAATTCAAAGGAACACTTTATGTCTTAGAAGAGATGATATTAACCAGCACCAAGTAGTGGGCGAGGGTACTGACTCATCAACGGACTCTTCATATTGGGTGGAGGCTGAGAAGGGGGAGTGGCCAGATGATGGTATTATAAGGTTGGCAGAGGAACCCAACGTGCATATTCAAAAAACTTGCTTGACCCTTGCCACATGTACATGTGTAACGGTTAAATATGTGTTTTCGCCGGATGGATTGAAGCTAGCCAGGAGGTTATTGTGGACTTCTGCACAATTGATGAGGTTGAAGGAATTCAAAGGAAAACATTTTCTTAGAAGATATGATATTAATCAGAGCCAAGCAGTGGGCGAGGGTACCAACTCATCAACGGACTCTTCATACTGGCTGGAGGCTGAGAAGGGGGAGTAGCTAGATGCTGGTATTTTGAGGTTGGCAGCGGAATCAAACGTGCCTATTCAGCAAACGTGCTTGACCCTTGCCACATGTACATGTGTAATAGTTATATATGTGTTTTTGCTGTTACATTAATGATTATAGGGGCTAATGATTTTATTGATCATTGTGTTACCCATACAAGGAAAATCAAGTATTAAGTATATCTAAAATTAAAATTATTTGGCTTGTGCCCAACCAATGTTGCAAACTCGTTTTAACTAACTTCTAATATTTAGTACCTAAAAAATATTAAGGCAAAGTGGGAATACTTAAATTTGTAAACCCATACTATACTGAAAATCAAAGAAATTGTATTAGAAATGTATTACCTTAGATCTCTAGAAGATCTTCTTAATTAACTTATGAACTTACAAACTTACACATAGTTAAGACACCTTGCTTTAGTTAACTCATGGATAGAGAAATGTCTGACCTTTTGGTTGCTTAGGGATTTCTTTCTTTCTACCAATGTTCAACTTGTAGATCATTTATTTTCCTTTTGTTTCCTCTTTGGATTCTAATTTCTTGGTCTTCGCATTTTAAGGCACAATTTCTTTCCTAAAGTCTCTTCTATTGTAACAAACCAAGATCACTATTTGGAAATTAACTTTAATCATGTGTTATATTATACAAAATGCTACTCACTTTTAAATTATACTTCAAATTTTATTAAAAGTGATAGGATAAATTTGTGCATTCTCTTTGTAATACAACATAAACGAGAAAGAAACAATAGAAGACAAGATTCAAGATTGAAAAATATGTTTTATTTATCAAGAGATTTGGAAGTAAAATGTATTGGTTCACGAACCCTAGTTCTAGCCACCTAATTCCATAATCAAAACCTTCAATAGCCCATCTTTTATTTTACAATTTGGGTTCCTCTTTTCTAGATTATCCTTAGTTGAAAATTAGGTTAGGTACTTTCATATTCTAAAATATGGAAAAAAATCTTCTTTTGGTATCATTTCTCCGATTTTGTGAAAATTAATTAACATGATATCATATATATATATATATATATATATATATATATATATATTATATATCATTCTAGGTTTTGTATACTATTACTAAAAATCTTTTTTTTTTAAGATTGGTATGGTTCTCCACCAACAATTTGTTCTCTCAGATTCACTTATATCAAATAAAAACTAGTTTTTGTTTCTTTGATTTGAGGGTATAAAACATTCAGTCGTAATTGTTAATTGTTATTTATTAACGATGAATTAACAATATTAAACATTTGTTGTTAATTAACAGAATAAACAACAAAAAATAGTTGTTAATTCGATGTTAAAATGTTCTTAATTTATAACATTATAATTTATCGTCGAATTTCATTATTATGACTTTTTTGTAGTGGATACACTTATATATAAATATATTTGTATATACAGTTTTATCATGTACACCTTGAAATTTTAACTGTTTTCTACAATTATGTTTTTATATCTGTTTAAAATTTCATATAACTTAGCTTACAAGTGTTGTTTGAGAATATTAAATATTCAGATTGCTTTTCTCAAATTTTTGAATTCATTTTTGGATAATTTTTATCTAATACCCAAAATCCGACAAATAAGTCTTATAGAAATATTCAAAATTATTTAAGCCATCCAAACTTCTGATAGATAAGAATTGAAATTACTTGTATTGGAAAAATGATTGCTGGATTTTAGTTAACTTCAGATATTTTATTGTATATTAGGTGGAGTTTTAGTCCGCACTTGGGTAATTAGCTGATGCCCAAAAAGAATATTGGTCAACCATATGTAAATATATAAAAAAACATTCGGATAATCGAAAAAACTAAATATCCAACATTCCAAAATATATCCAAAACCAAAACTATATTTGAAGCTCCAAAAAAAAATGTAATACGTAAAAGCATCTAACATATATAATTTATTTATTATTGAGTATACGATCAATTTTATGTTAGGAACTATAATATAAACGATGCTTAAAAGCTCGAGAGTACAAGATCTAGGTTCAGATATAACTATTTTACTCGATCAAATTCATGAATTATCTAACTTATTATTTATTTTGGTATCACAATACTTAAAATTTGATGGGTGTTTTTGGGTCTTCTCATATATTTGAGATTTTATGTATATTTTGGTATTTCATATATTTAAATTTCGGGTTATTTGAATATATATATATATAGGCATTTTTGAGTAATTATAAATTTTTAGGGTTTCAAGTATATTTTTGAATTTTTGAGTTTTTATTATATTCTTATGTTTTTTGATATTTGTAGATTTTTTTTCGTACTTTTTTTTATATATATTTATAGATGGTTGACCAATATTATTTGGGTCAAAATTGATTTTGATTTGAATTTGATAGTACCAATAATTTATTTGAAATACTCCCTCCGTTTCAAATTAGATGATGTTTTAGTAGATTTATGTTGTTTCAAAATATTTGATGTTTTGAGATTTTAAGGTATCTTTTGAAGTTTTAAGGTTAATTTTAACTTTATCGGAAACTGTTCAACCAATAAAATTTTACAGATTTTTTTATAATTGGTTGAATGATTTTAAAAATATTTTTTTAAAATATTTTTTAGAATAAAAGTAAATTTCTTAATATTCGTGCATGAAGCTAAAACTTTATGTATTAAGAAACGGAAGGAGTAATTGTTAATCTAAGATGAAATATGCACGGTAACAAGGTTCACGTAGGACTTTTCAATGCCCAAAAGACATACTTTTAAATGCGGAAGTTTTGGGTATTTTTCAAAAACGAAATTTCAATTGACAGACCTCTTTGCTGTGCGCTAATCGAAAATATCATTCTCCATGGAAGCAAAACCTCCAGAGAAAATCCCAAGAGACTTCCTTAACCATCTCGAAACATACCTCGCCAAAAGAGATGGCGTAGACAAGCTCTTAAAGATCTCCCGTTACGCAACCAAGATCCTCCTCGCATCATCCCTCTTCCCAGAAACCAATCCCTTCACTCACCGTCTTAACTCCTTCGAATCAAGCGTCGGAGTCAGCCGCAAGGCCTTCCGTCTCGGTAAATTCGTACAAGACATCAACAAGCTCAAAGCCTCGCGATGGCACTCGAACCGCGACCTCGTGATGGTTATACTCGCCTACGGAGGAGAAGGAGTTTACTACTTCCTCGAGCAGTTCATCTGGTTATCAAAATCGGGACTCATAGACGCAAAGTGGTTGCAGAAGATGAGTGCGTGGGCGGAGCTTGTGGGATACGTTGGAAGTGTTTCGTTAAAGATTAGGGTTTTGAGAGAAATTAAAGCAGAGGAAGCTTGTATCGCTTCGACGATTGAGATCTCTGTAACGAGAGGGATATCTTGTGAAGTTGAAGAGGAGAAGATGAGAAAGCTCAAGGAGAAGAAAACACTGAAGGTGTTGTCTGTTATTCAAGATGTTGCTGACGGGTTGATGACAGTTGCAGATCTAAGAGATGGTAAGGGAGTGTTATCCGCTCCGAGTTTGGTTGCATCAGCAGGTTTGTTATCAGCTCTTATCAGTACTCATAAGAACTGGGTCTCTTGATGATCATGACCATCTATATACTAAATAAAAGTTTCGTTTTTATCTGCTAACTACAACCACTAACGTTTTTGATTCAGTAACGTTTTAAAATTTTGGAAGCAATACAAACAGAAAGAAGAATGACTGTTTTTCTAACAGAGAAGAGAATTGTCGGAATGTCCTACCTTCCTTTCAAGGAAAAACTGTCAGATTTTGATCGTTTGAGTTGCCATGGAGGTAAGCAGCCTCTGAGAGGTGATTGTATCAATAAAGATGATGTTGAAAGCTGTTTTTGTCTCATGGAGATGGAAGACAAGCAGGTGAATGAGCTTGTCAGACTTTTCCTTTCGCTTTCTTCCTCTGGGATCTGCCCGTGTGACTCATCATGACTAACCGCTGTGATCTTGAGTGACTCAGGAAGTATGCAGCTACACACAGAACCTACCAGCAAAACCAGAACTTGTGTTCAATCATTTGTGATTTGACAAAAGTCTTCAACGATTTGAGAATACATCAAACCTCTGTTTTACCTATTTGCGCAAGGCGGTTCACCCATTTTGGGATCTTCTTGCCGGTAAGCTTGTAGCAAACGTCGTGGCAGAAATGGTTGCAGTTCTTAGCAATCAAGTGATACATATTCCCATAGTAACTGCAAGCCGTGTCTTCCATGAACTCTCTCACTTGTACCGGGTTTAAATTTGTGGTTCCAATGAATATTGACTTCTTGAATTTGAAGCCCGGGCACTGCCTTGGTTCAACCTCGAAAACACCACTGGTTGCATAATCATGTGCACCAAAAGCATATTCTACTCCATGAACTGTTCACCCAGACGTTCAGAGTTAGCTACAAGACCATCTCAAGAAGTAACAACACAATGCCCTAAAGCTTACCTTCTACACCAGAGTGGAATATACCGAGGCCTGCCCAATAGATATATCCGTTAATAGGAGTCAAGTCATAAACATTGAGATAGACAGGTGCTCGGTCTGGACCATGGTTACTTGACTTCACCTTCGAAAAGAAGCAAAACCGTGCAACTGATTTGCTTTTCAGATTAAGAGGTGCAAGAGCTTTCCAGCGGTTCTTTGACACAAACTTCATCTTTTCACCAAACCCTGATCGAAACTCTAGCAGCGACTTTGACCAACCTGATCATCCAAAGTTCAAATATTAGAACACAATCTCCGATGTTTTCACATTAACCACATGAATTTCAAATAAAGACTTTACCTTTCTTCTGCTTAGGCTCTGCCTCTCCCTTCAACATTGGATGCTTCTTTAGGGGTTATTCTGTATGGAAGCACCAATCAATAACATACTTTGAAAGGTGCCAAGCAAAGAGCTTTGCGCCACATTGTTTTCATAAAACGTAAGAGACCAAAATTGAAAAAAGAACATTTTTTTTATTGATCAATGATAGTTGTCCTTCGCTGAAACAAAACCACAGCTCATTTAAAAGTCAATACCGATCTCTTCTGGCCGCCTTCAATCAGTTATACAAGACTAGATTATACAAATATATTAAAGCATGCATCTTTAAATAAAACAATATTGGTCGCATTTTTTTCATCTCAATATGAAAAAGACAGGGTCACCTAAAAATCTGGTTTGTGAACACTAGAAGAATCTAAAACTCTCTATGTTACTTTCCAAAATATACATTCATAAAGAAAAATGTGGGCAAGGATTAGTGTTTATAATATAATTTTTTGTTATAGAAAGAGTTGCTACCATGTTAGGAGCAATCATGAAGACCAAATGATGTAGGTGGGTCTTGTATTAAATAAAAGGAGAATAGACAGGAGAAGATGATACAGATAGATTAGTAAAGAGTTTAGGAGACAAGTCCAAGCTTCAACAACTCATTCCAACTAATTTTGAGTCTCACAAAGAAAAGAAGAGGCAAAAATGACTCCAATTGAACCTAACTTAAAACAGCATAAGATTAATTAAAATCTACAAACAAAGTTTTGAAACTACATTCATTCCCCAGATTTGGCAAATTCTTGAAAAGTGTATCATTAATTAGTGAAACTTATTTAACCAAAAACGGAAGTATTTGAGGAAGTTATTACAAATCAAAACTGACCCATTTTGCACGGTCAATTCAGAAGAAATAAAAAAAGACATTAATGGTCTGTTCTAGGGTTTAGTGTTCCAGATCTGCTTAAAAACATAGCTTTAAGGAAAGAACAACGAGAATGCACTAAGAAATTGAAAAGCGGTTCTCATAAACCGGATAATGTATTCGAAATTCAATTTCTGGGAACTTACGGAATTGGACTGTTTGACCCATTACGCGTAACGGCGCGAAGAAGTAAGAGTCGACATGAACTGTGTGAACCACCTGAGACTGAAGCTTTGGAAGATAGTTTTTTTTTTTTTTACTTTCTTGTTTTTTTGAGACTTAAGTTTTTGAGTTTAATTTCACAAGAAGAAGATGAGAGCCAGAGAGAAAGAGAGAGAGAAAAAGGGAACGAATCCTTTGGCTCTCTCGTCCCGTGTCTTTGTCTCTTTCTTTTCTGTGCATGTTTGTTTGGTTCTTATTTTATCTTCTCTACCAAAAACGCTTTAATGGTTAGAACTGCGTTTCACATTAAAACGCTGCATTGCGTTTGGTATCATGTATACATATATAAAATCTCACATAGTATAAAACATCTAAGAGCACACATAAAAAAATCATATCAAGTTGACAAAAAAATCATATCAGCTAAGTACACTTATTTAAATATATATGTGAATGAACATAATGAGATAAAAATATGTAGAGAAGTTTAAGTTCTATTGGTGCAATTTTCGATATTAAATCATTTTTAAGTTAACTATAACATTTTGCCTTATTTAGTATTCCCTCCTATCACTTAAAGTGGTGTTTAAAGAAAAAAATTGTTGCAAAATAATTAATATTCTGACTTTTGTAAATAAATTTAAAATTTGTGATCAATTAAAAAGTACTACATTTTTATTGGTTAAACTAGCTTCATTGTAATGATATTTTTATATAATTAAGATAATTTATATGAAATTTTGTATTTCTTAGTACATGTCCAAAAATCATAAATACCACTTATATTGAAACAGATAGAGTAATATTTATTGGTGAAAACTCCAAATCACAAATACTCATATTTTTAAAAATAAATATCTGATTCAATTAATTATATATATATGCATGTATATAAAATTATATGTATTATATAATTTTATATCTTTATAGAAGTTTTATAATAATTTGTTCACTAAATTAATTATTTGTTTATTAAATTCTTAAAAGTATGAAGTTATTCTAAATTTTTTTAGTGAAAAAGTATTATATAGCAATTTTTTATTTTTGGTTTATATTTCAAAAAAATAGTTTCTAAATAATTTTTACGAGATCAAATCGGATATTCGGTAAAAATACTGATTTTTCTGAATATCCAGAACACCGAAATCGGATAATTACAGATCAAATTGAATTGAAAAACCAACTATCCGTTCAGAGCGGAACGGATCACAAATATCCTTAAAATTCCAAATATCCACAATGTGCCCACCCCCAATCTTTAATAAGAACAGCAAGTGTTATCTGTTACTCTATACAGATATATGTTAATCTTGGCTCTGGTTTTCTGATATCTTGTTTGGTTGGTCTGATTTGTCAAGGTTTTCTAAAATGGGCTACAAAACATTGGTATGAAAAATGTGAATATGGTATCTATGCTATATGCGATCTTGAGAAGCTTATGAGTACACAAGAAGACTCTTAATTGATTATGTTAGAATGTACGATATATGGCAATCTCATTAGGTATTACAAAAGGATCATGGCTTGGGGACATAGTGGTTGTCTTTCCATGAACCCCCACACTTATCATGAGGGCTCCACTTGTTGTTGACATGGGAGGCCTTGTAGCGTTTCCAGTCCCTAAGAAGAAGAGTGAGATCAAAGACCTTGGCGGGAATGTGGCGGCAGCAGTTGGCATGTACAGTAGTGACGGCTCCCATGTCAGGGCTGTCTTGGCAGAAGCCGCTGAATTGGGTGGTGTTGAGGAAGCCAACGTTGAGGCCGAGCTGATTGAAGAAACCTGAGTCGAGAAGCTTGTGGAGGACGTCTTGTTCCTTCATGCCCGTCGAGTTGAGCCTCATGTCGTACCATTTATGGAAGAGGGAGATGGTCTTGTTGTTGGACCGGACGTGGAAGAATCCAGTGTTGATCCAATGTCCATCTTTCACGTTGTTTCGGTCTACGCTTATCTGTATATCTAAGCTCCCGTTGTTGCTTAGCCGGGAGAAGGGGCTTCTTAGCCACATCACGTCCGTGTCCTAACTAAGAAAAAAAAATCATTAGAGCTATGAAATTCTGAAAATACATATATATGTATATAAATATTAATATTAGTATTTAACATATGGTTTTTAATTTTATGGAGAATTAAAAAATATTTTAATTATGTATATTGAGAACTTTGGAATTAGAATATTTAGAAGTGCTGACAAAGTGTGTTGCCACCTACCCAAAATTCTTGAATAGGCCAAAAAAACGTGTAGAAACTAAGACAATCATTAACTCTAGTTTTTTAGCTTCGGCTAAGAGTCGGTTTTTAACTAAGAAAAGTTAAGAACCGACTCTTAAATAAGAGTTCTAAGGGCATCCACACCAATGAATCCCCCCTTGGGGTTCATCTTTTTTTTTTTATTATTAATTTTTTTTTGTTTTTCTTTTTTGTTTTTAAAAAAAAAAAAAAAAAAAGACCAATCGCGGGCCGCCACGTGTCGTGGGGCCTGCGGAACAGTGGTGATACGGGTTCACCAGAGAGAACCCCAAAACCACAGGTTCATCATTGTTCATCAAGAAAACTGTGTGAACCCTCCTTATGAACCCCTTATGAACCCTCAATGTACATGCTCTAAGAACTAGTTTTTAGCGGAAAAGTGTAAAAAAAAAATAAAAAACAAAAAAAAAAACAAAATTAAGAACTCCATTTAATAAACTAAGGTTAATTGTGCCCTAACCGAGAAAAGAATATGGTAGCCGCGGCGGAGGACTTGGAGAAGAAAGTGAGTCCTCCGCCACATCATCTCAATGAAATCAGCTGACATTAATACTTTCTCTCCCTCCAAGTTAACACCTTTGGTGTCCATCTTGTAGCTATGGAGCCTCCTGAAGCGGCAACGATCGTAGGCCGTCTGATCTGTTGCCACCAGCAGGAGATGGTCTAGAAGCGGCATAGTCCCTTCTCCTTCCCAAAAACTCTCCAGGAACAGATCCAGCATCGTACTCCCTCCTCCAACCACCTCCACGTACGCTCTGTTCACAAGAGCTATTATCACTGTATTGTTGTTTCCTGCAGCCGCACTCTCCAACACTGCCTCAAGCTCGTCCAGTGGAAACTCTATATTTTTCTGTAACCACTTCAATACCAGTGTATTGACTACTTCAATATATTATGATTAATAAACTTACCAGCCGTGCGAGCATTTGTAAATGCCATAAGCGATTAGAAATAAAATGACTCTACTTAGATATAAAATATTACAGTAGTTAGTTTAATAGTAAAAACAGATAAAAAAACTATATATACTACTAAAAAAATATTAGTTTTAGCTTTTTCTAAAAAAATATTAAGTAAATTTAAAATTTTAAACTTTTAATCAATTCCATAAAAATAAACAAAAAATACTAAACCATTTAATATTTTATATGACATGCTTAAAGAAATATAAAATAGCCAAATCAAACAATCTCTTATATGATACAACCAATTTTTATTTATTGTATTATATTTTAATAATTGAAAATGATTATGCATCATTTTGGTTGTTTAAGCATGAAAACTATGATTTATATTTTAATTGATTGAGTTTGAATAGATGAAACTAAAAAAAAGGTTATGCCTTATATTGTTTTTAAAAAATTGGATGCCCTAAGAGCATCATTATTGGTGTCCCTTAATTTTGGGCCCTTAAACATATTTTATTATAACTTTTGTGTTAAGGGATTTTGTTAAGGACAATTATAAAAATGTTGATTATTGGTAGGACTTTATTTTGTCCCTTAATAATTTAAGTGTTTATTTTAATAAATAATGATATATAAAAGAGAAGTTAAATATAAAACATATAAAAGACAAATTTAACATTAAAATTGAAAACATAAAAAAATTACAAAGAAAAAAAAACATTACAAACATTATAATAAATAAAAGGAAACAAACATTTTATTCAATTTATAGAAACTTTATAAATTATATGTTATTTGGAATATGCACCTTCTCCTTCTCTCAATCACGTGTTGACACGTCGCATTAAAGGCCAACAAGAAAATCTCTTATTTTAAGTCTATTTGCAAAGTCCCTTATGGTTTTCCATTTATTTTTGACCCAAAAATCATTAAGGGCCGCCAATAATGATGGCCTAAGCCACTGCTTCAATTTTTAACATTAGGCACGGCTTACCAGTGGCTGAGGAGTGTTGATATTGTGTAAGAGATTGGAGATAGGATCGGAAATTGAACGTGTGGAGAAGCTGATATATAGGGCACCTGCAAAGAGGAGAGCAACGGCCAAGGCAAGGTTGCGGGGGGAGTCATTGGAGAGAGGCATGGTTTTGGTTAACGGATTATTAGGAGTACGAAACTCACGTATATCAGTACATGCGACCTTTTTCTCTATTAAGACCCTTTATTTAAGCGACTGATGTACATGATTTTTTTTGTCAATGGATGATCCCAATTTATGAATGTAGAATATACTTGATATGTTTCCTTTTAAACTTGGAATTTAAATGATACTCATATACTCAAAGAAATGTACTAATCCCTTATATATAATTTGAGGAATATTACAACATTTTAACTATGATATGTGTCATCATTAGAATGTTTTTTAAAATTTTTATAGAAATATTTTGGTCCATCTAAATATATATATTATATATCTCATTAAATCAACCATAAAATTAATTAATAATTTACAATTAATATTTTCTTAAATAAAAATTATGAACTCACCTAATATATATATATATATATATATATATATATATGAAAATATTTTTTTTAATAATAAATATATGATAACAATTTATGTATCCTCAGTAATTTTTGTTTAATTTATATTATTAAAATAAATTAAACAATCACATTAACCATATAATGAAAAATTAGTTTTTTTTATGTGTTATATTTTGAAATTTTAAAAATTATTATAAAATTAATAAAACTATTAAAAGTCTCATATTAAATATTTTGTGATCAAGAATTTTGATTTTTTTATAACAAAATACAAATAATCAAAACCATATGAGTAAAAGTATCATTTAATAGATATTCAAAATAATTTGTATATTAATTAACACACACATATATATATTTTTTAATTTCAAAATTTGCATTATATTTTTTTTTAAGAACGACTATAAATTATTAAAACTATTATAAGTTCCATTTCAAAATTTTTGTAGTGTGATATATGCTATTTTGGATTTTTTACAAGAATGAAATCTTGTAATTAGTAAAATCAGCAGATACACGCTAAGAGGAAAACAAACATGTTGTGGTACAAGATTTCATCCTATTGAAACAATAACCATATTATGGTACAAAATCAAACATGTTTACCAAACAAAATATATGTTGACATTTTTACCAAACAAAATCAAACATGTTTACCAAACTAAATTTATCTTCAATGTTGATATAGTTTATTCCAGTCGATATAATTCTCACAAATGTTCTTCAATTACAAGAAAACATATCCTCGATCATATTAAAAACATAGACATACACAATGGGTTTGTATGTGAAAAATAAATTTCCATTGGTTTCTTTGGTGGTGTTTTTGCTTCTTGTTACATCATCATATGGAAGATTCACTATGAAAATTTCAGAAGGTGACATAAGCAGCATCTGCTCAAAAGCGAAGAATCCTTCATTTTGTTTCAGCTTTATTAAATCAACTCCTGCAACTAAAACACTGGATCTTTCTGGTGTCGCAAAGTTTCTGATCAATGATGCATCACAAGATGCCTCAGTCACACAAAAGCAATTCGAGTCACTAGCAAAAAGCACGGCTGATCCTCGTTCCAAGAATATTTATACTTAATGTTTAGAAAGTTATAAAAATGCACTTGGCGAGTTCGATGCGGCCCTCAAAGCTTTGGAAGCTAAGGACAATGCCAGTTTAAACATTAAAGTCTCGGCTGCGATGACAGACGGAGACTCATGCAACTCTGAGTTACCAAGTGTTAAACCTAGTCCACAACTTTTAAAGCAGATCTCTGATATTGACAATCTCTCAGGCATTGTTTTGGTCATTTCTAACATATTGCCTAAAAACTAAATGTACTTTTCTATTTATATGGTAATGGTATATAGTTATATCTTTTCAACTGGATTTTGCTACTCTTTTAACATATTTTTAATAATAAATAAACTTGGTCCTAAACAAGGTTATTTAAATCAATCTCGGATTTTCTGAACCGTTTAAATGAATCTGAAGATTATCATGATCAAGAATTGGATTCTTTAATCGCCTATAGATATATAATTTTTTGGTCGATTAAAAAGCATTAAAACATAAGGCCTAAAAAAGTAGTTATAACCTATTAACATAAATGCCTACATAAAAGCTCCTCAGATATTGTAACTCTACCAAGTGATTAACTGTAACTAAGTTGGTCTCGTATAAGTTAAGCTTAAATTTATATCCGATGTCTAATTTGATTAAAAAACAATTGTTTTAACTAAATATTATATTAAATAAAAACAAAAGACTATTTCGAAACTATGTACATCAGTTTTTGAATTTTGTATTTAATAATACGATCAATTTTTTCTATTGAAAATAGTGCATAGTGAACCACTCTAGTATTTTAAAAATTAAATTCACAAGGATCAAGTGTAAAACAAAAAGACGAAATATTTTTTTTTAGAACTTTAAGACAAAATGTTTGTATTTTTACAGATGTACAGAAAAAAAATTGACGATGTAAACAATGAAATAAAATTGTACGGCATTAAGAAAATCATAATAAATCAGATCATAAATGTAGATAACTTATGAACGAACCAATTAATTATCACTTTAACTCATAACACAGTTGGATAATCTTTTCACTCTCATGATTCTAATTACTATGTCTAACAACTTAAAGAACTAACTCTAGTTAAATCTAAAAGATTAAACATACATTAAAGTTCAAGTTTCAACAGATTCATAACGGGCAATAACATAATTTATCGTTCACTAAAGTCACTTTCCTTACACAGATTATTTTCAAGCAATCAAATCAACTCCGTTGTATTCAATTAACCTAAGGTCATAATTTAGGTGATCAACCAATTCCAAGTAATAAGAACAATCCAAGTGAATAAATATAATGAACATTCTCTAACTAACAACCCTAATCAATCAATTTCATCAATTCATTTGAAACCTTAAAACCTAACTATAAATCTACTCAGACATAATCAAAGAATCAGACATAATCAAAGAAGACAAGGTAAATAATAAATTATGCATAATTAGATTAAGAGATAAAATATAGTCCCCAAAAGATTTTCTCTCTCTTCCTTACAGCTCTAGAACCTAAAAGTTTGATACTCCCTCCGTTTTTTTTATAATTGACGTTTTAGAGAGAATTTTTTGTTCCAAAATATTTGATGTTTTCAATTTTCTATGTAAAATTTATTAGTAGTAAATGTTAGATGACCAATGATATTATAGCTTCTATTTTACTATTGGTTGAATTGTGGTTAGGTAAACAATTAATGATGTTTTTGTTTAGAAAATGATAAAAAAGTAAATGTTTCTTAATCTGTGTGCATAATCCTAGAACGTCAAATATAAAAAAACGGAGGGAGTATAAAATAAAACATCATCTTAAAATAGCTCAAAATATTACATATATATAGGATAAAAGCACATCATGGTTGAATTTAAGGGAAAAAAAACAAAATAAGAAAAATCAAAGTCTTCCCTTTTTTCGTATTGAATCGACAAACATATCAATTTTTAAAAAAAACACGTATCATCTTTAATAAAAAATGTGTTATATACCTAAAAATTTGGCAATGAAAATATAACTCTGTTTTCTATCTTGTGTCAAATTTGAGCTAAATCCTTTGCTGGAATTTCTTCATAATTGTGTAGTTCTACATCTTTAATTGTTCATTTTCATCCATTTTGACTCCTTTTGTTTAAATAGACCTAAGCCAAGTAGAGAAACAATAATATACTAAAATAAACTAAATACATACTTAGACTCAAATAAAAGACTCAAAACATAGGTTAGAAAATGGTAAATATATATATACACGAATTCTCCCGGACTTGAACATTTGCTTGTTCTCAAGTAAAAACTAAACAACAACTCAAAATCTAGTGTAGAAGGTAGAAAAGGTGCAAACTCACATATCCTTTGGAGAACTATATTTTACCATTACTAGTTGCAAACCACATCAAAAACACCAACTTTTGAAGGCACTTCTTTGTACTCAACCTTAATTTAAAAATCTAACAATTTTCAGCCCACAACTCATAGGAGTCATTCGAATTCACCATCATTGGCCTCAATTAAGATTAAGAGTGAGATCTCATTGAGCGGTTATCAGTCATAAACACATAAATATTTACTCATTCAGGTTTCTGATCACACATACAATCCTTCTTATGGTTTCTTTCCTCTATTTTCTCACTTTACTCAGTTTATTTCTCTCAAATTTGTTGGGTATCATTTTATTTTTTCTATGGTTGAATTCATAGGACATAATTCCATGAGACATTAAAACTAACGAGAGTAAACATAAAGTACCTAATTCAGTTTTTTGTGACTTAGAAAATTTATTCTTTTTTCTTTTTGAAAGTGAGAGGGAAACCTTATTTACACAAACTAATCTTCTAAAACCCGAACAAGAAATCCCATCCAGTGTATATCATGCCCAAGACAAGAACATACGATAGATGAGGTATGAAGTTAGCTTGGGATCCTTCGAAAACCCAAACAAGCATGGATGGTATGGGCTGATCAATCCAAATTAGCATTTTCTATGTTGTATAATCAACAACCAATGGTTTAAAGAATTTTCACTAAAGAAATAGTTAGATTGTTAGTTCCAAAAAGTCTCATAGTCTCCGATTAATTTTAACTCGTTAAAACAGCATACTAAAGAAAGAAAAAGAAAACGAGTAAATATGTTAGTGAACGAAAATACTCTTTTGCACACTTATTTCACACTGTCACAGTGTGAAAATAAATCAACAAGAAGATGTAAAAGAAGAAAATAACTTTCATTTTTGGCAGATCACATACCTGTCTGTTGATTGAACGACAAGGTGTAAAGATCGATCGATTGGTTTCTCATGGGCATTTGTCATGTATGTACGATCGGTCGATCATGGGTGTGGATCAATCAATCACATGTCTTTTTCTCTTAAAGCAAAAAGAACTTACACCAAAAATTAGTGAAAATGAAAAGTAAGAGAGTATGTACACTTACCAGTGAGTCTTCTTTCACTAAGCGTTTGTTTAAAGTCTTTAGCTTGACTTCAATGTGCTCTCTGGGCATAAGAATATAAATTTGAGCCAATGAACCTTTAGTCCTTCTCTTGTTATAATAAGAAACAAGAGTGCAAAGGAGCATGTTACTACCATAGGAAATAGAAAAATTTCTCTCAAAAGCATATGTCACAAAATACTCTTTAGTGGTGAGATTTTCATGAGAAATTAATGCATTTAATGTAGTTAAAATTATCTCTGTCAAATAAGTCAATGACCAAAGCTGAGTTTGAACCATTTATTGACAAAATAAGAATCCGGTTAGCTTCTGAAATCACATAATTCATGGGATGTTAGTGAAAAATATGCTGGCTCTTGGATTTAGAATTTTTTTTCTTAAGCATCAAGATCAAGGTGTTGTGTTTTTGCGTGCTCAAATCAAAAATGATAACCCTATTTTTTCTGGTTTGATCACAGGTTAAGCATGCGAAAAATTGATGGATGCTATAGAATCATGCACAAGAGTTCTTAGAACCTGACGCTATGCTACTGTATGGCAAACTATGTAGGCATAAATATACAAAATTCACATTTAGCCAAATAAATTTCACCTAAAAAGAAGAATGAATAATCACTTGTGAGAAAATAAGAAGCATGTAGAAGCATCTTAGCCTATTGGTTAAAATTTAAAGGCTTTCACATCTAGGTCTGAGGTTCAAATCTCAAAATTTGCAAGGCTTATCAAAGGTTTCAAAATATTGTAGGCAAAATTGTTTGTTGTGGTCATGTGATGTGGAAAGAATATATCCATCAAGGATGTTGTACATACAGATTTTGTATGTCGATCCAAATGTTTCAGAGAGAGTTTCATCTTAGAATCATCATCTGTATAATTTTGTATGTCGATCCAAATGTTTCAGAGAGAGTTTCATCTTAGAATCATCATCTGTATAATTTTTTTATCAATATCGCATATGTCCAAGTAATTGATTATGATATATAATAAATTAGAGATTATACGATGATATAATGTTTGCTTAAGGGGCTGTTCGTTTCTCCATCTGTCATTTCCATCCGGATGATCCATTTATGTGATTCATCTAGATGATCTATCCAGATTTTAGGGGTTGTTCGTTTCTCCATCTAGATAAGCTATCTAGATGAGTCATCCGAATGGATTTTATGTTCGTTTCTTTTTTTTTATTTCTATCTAGATGAGTTTAATAAACAAATTACAAATATACCCCTATTTTGATTTAATCATTTGTTTGATATTAATTTTAACTTAACTAATTTTTATTATTTAGTCTAAAATATATATACACTAAAATTAATTTGAAATTAGCATTGTGACATTTATAAATTTTATTTCATATAAATTTTTATTTATATGAAATAAATTCAAATTTTACAAAAATCATATATTTATGAATATTTCTAGTTTTGTGATCAATTGAACAAATGGAAAAACGCGTTTTTGCGGTTTTGGCGGGAAAACGCATTTTTGCGATTTTGGCGTGAAAACTCGTTTTTGCGGCTTTGGCGGGAAAACTCATTTTTATGGTTTTGGCGAGAAAACGCGTTTTTGCGGTTTTGGCGGGAAAACACGTTTTTGCTGTTTTGGCGGGAAAACTCATTTTTACGGTTTTGACGGGAAAACACATTTTTGCGGTTTTGGCGGAAAAACTCGTTTTGGCGGGAAAACGCGTTTTTATGATTTTGGCGAGAAAACACTTTTTTGCGGTTTTGGTAGGAAAACACGTTTTTGCGGTTTTGGCGGGAAAACACGTTTTTGCGGGAAAACACGTTTTGCGGTTTTAACGGGAAAACACGTTTTTGCGGTTTTATCGAGAAAACACATTTTTTGCAGTTTTGGCCTGAAAACATGTTTTTGCGGTTTTGGCGGGAAAGCACATTTTGGCGGTTTTGGCGGGAAAACACATTTTTGCAGTTTTGGCAAGAAAACATGTTTTTGCGGTTTTCGCAGGGAAACTCATTTTTACGGTTTTGGCAGGAAAACTCATTTTACGGTTTTTGGTGGGAAAACGCGTTTTTGCGGTTTTGGCGGGAAAATGCGTTTTTGCAGTTTTTGCGGGAAAACACATTTTTGCGGGAAAACACATTTTTGCGGTTTTGGTGGGAAAACTCATTTTTATGGCTTTGACAAGAAAACGCATTTTTGCGGTTTTGACGGGAAAACATGTTTTTGCGGTTTTGGCGGGAAAACGCATTTTTGCGGTTTTGGCGGGAAAACGCATTTTTGCGGTTTTGGCGGGGAAACGCGTTTTTACAGTTTTGGCGGGGAAACACGTTTTTGCGGTTTTGGCGGGAAAACGCGTTTTTGTGGTTTTAGCGGGAAAATGCATTTTGCGTTTTTTTGCGAGAAAACGTGTTTTGGCGGAAAAACGTATTTTGCTGTTTTGGCGGGAAAACATGTTTTTGCGGGAAAACGCATTTTACGGTTTTGCGGTAAAACATATTTTACGGTTTTGGCGGTAAAAAAACATTTTGCGGATTTTGGCGGGAAAATGCATTTTGGCTATTTTTGCGGAAAAATGCTTTTTTCGTTTTTGGCGGAAAAATATTTTTTGTGGTTTTAGCAGAGTAATGTATTTTTTTATTTTAGGAAAATACGATTTTTTAATTTTCCGTGAGTGAAAAATGATATTAGTTTTAAGCTTATAATTTGTTAAATGTATAAAGGGTATAATAGACATTATACCATTTTGACAGAACCATCTCCATCTAGATGGTCCAAATTGGTTGAGTCGGATGGACTTTAAAATTAAACGTAAAATTTTAAAATCATTCAGATGAGCTATCCAGATGGATTGTACTTTTAGTGACTAAACAAACAAAACTCTCATCTCCATCCAGATGATTCATGTGGATGGTGAAACTAACATGCCCTTAAAAAAAAAGAAATATATCGTACCAACAGAACTATTGACATACGCTATATCGTTGGCCCATTATTATATATAAAAAAATGTGCCTGTTAAAACTATACTGAGCCCCACAAACATAAATGGGCCAGCGATATTATCATAAAGTCAAAACCCAAAATCCATCGACCTCCGACGATCAAACCGCACCGCCGTCGTCGCAGTAGATGAACACGTTCTTCAAACTCGGAAGCTTGATCAGAATCACTGCTTCCCGTCTTTCCTCAAATCAACACCTTCGCTACACCGGATCCTTTTCTTCTTCTACTATTCCCAAACCTCGTTTCTCCTCCAATGGCACCGACGGCGAAAGCGCGCTTTATCACCACGCGCGCATGTTCAGGAAACCACTTTCCACAACCTTCAAATTCAACCTCTCGAACTCCGTGAGCCTTATGGGTTTCGTCGATCAACCTATTCGCGTCATCGACACAGAGCCCGATAGGTTCGGTGTTTCTACTTGGCTTAGAGTGCAAGACCCGCGTGATCCGAACCGAAGCTTTAGGTCAGGTTTGTTTAATAGGGTTCTTGTGTTTGAGATTCAAAGCTTAAGTCTTGGGATCTTAATGAATCACATAGTGACGTAGATTCATTTTAGGATTGATAGAGAGTTTAATTCAATTGACAGGTTGCCTCTTAGTATTTGGGACGTGATGGCACGGAAGTGCATTGCCCATTTGAAGCAAAATGATTTCATATTTGTCTCAGGCCGCCTGGTTTCTTACGACAAGAGCTCTGGTAATGAAAATAGCGGCTCAAGTTTGGACTATCAGGTTTGTGTTTCTTCTTCTTGATCATAAAACATTATCTCAAACTCTAGACTAGTCCTTGCTTCCACCAGCTTCTCCTTATGAATGGTGTAGCCAAAGCTGTGTTTGGTTATATGCTATAAGCAACTTCATGTTCTGTGTGTAGGCTAAGTTTTACTTTTTATGTCTTTAGTCTCAGTATTGACGCTAAGTTATTGCAGGTTAAAGTGTCAGAGGTGAACTACGTGATGGCTCCACCAAGTCGCGTCTTGGAATATGAGATACCCCAAGAGCCAAAATCAGAAACAGGTTATTATATCTCCTATGCATCACCCTCATTGTATCCACATTGATTAATAGGCCGAATCCACACAATGAAACAGGTTTATATCTTGTGGTTTTAGGTACTCGGGTTTTTAAAGAAGTTTCAGTTGTGTAGTTTTGAATGTTAGACTTTCAAGAGTTATGTACATTTTACATGGAAAGATGATAAAATCTCCAACATGACCTTTCTATGTGTTTAGTGTCTCTTGAAGTGGAGAGAGAAGATGGTATAGAAGAATCCAAGAATGGTGATGTTGACTTGTGGGAAGCCTTTTTTGCGAATCCGGATGATTGGTGGGACAAGAGGAGAAGTAAGAAGAACCCGAGGCTGCCGGATTTCAAGCATAAAGATACAGATGAAGCTCTCTGGCTTAGCTCAGGTACACCGGTTTGGGTTACTAGACACCTTGAGTTGTTGGACCAAAGAAAAGGAGATGATATAGAAGAATCTGAGAATGATGAGATTGACTTGTGGAAAGCCTTGTTTGCGAACCCAGACGAGTGGTGGGACAAGAGGAGAAACAAGAAGAACCCAAAGCTGCCTGACTTCAAGCATAAAGATACAGGTGAAGCTCTCTGGCTTAACTCAGAAACACCGGTTTGGGTTACTAGACAACTTGAATTGTTGGACCAGAGTAAACCAGAAGGTATAGAAGAATCCAACGATGATAAGATTTACTTGTGGCAAGTCTTCTTTGCGAATCCACACGGGTGGTGGGACAAAAGGAAAAGTAAGACAAACCCGAGACAGCCTGACTTCACGCACAAAGACACAAGTGAAGCTCTCTGGCTTGACTCAGATGTACCGGTTTGGGTTACTAGACAACTTGAATTGTACGACCAAAGTAAAGCAAACAAGAGCTGCTACGATCAGGAACAAACTGGTCGTGGCCGTCTTGGCGACTGGGTTTAGGATTAGATGTCTCATCACACTCTTGTTTTTATCATCTTAAGATCGTTTATATGTAAAAAGAGTGTTAGATGAATTTAATTGTCTAAAAGTTCCATAGTTCCTGCAACATTTTCCCAATTTAAAACGATCACTATCTGTTGTGATAAAAGGAACGATCACTGTCTGTATTATACAACAATTCATGTAACTCAAAGTGTACATAATATATTTAATGAGGCGTCATCGTGAAGCTATTCTTCCAGTTCAGTGGTGAGCAAAGTCATGATCACATACATGCATATATATATGCTTGTGACATAAATAAAGGTTATCCAAAATACCTCTTTTATTATAAATAACGAGTATAGTGTCTGTCTTTGTCTGCTGGTTCTTCTAGAAGAACCTCAGTGATTAATAGAATATACTCTGTGTCACAGTTTAGAACTTTTAGGTTTATCACCGGAAGAGGAAGAAGAAGATCTTCAAACCGGAAGACTTAACTGTCCAGAACAATTAAGCCATCTTGGCGACCAGACCAAGATAGAGTCTTTCCTCAAAGAAGAACCTCTGCGTTAAGTCCCTACCTTCTCATTGTCTCCAAAACAACGAATGTGTCTTTGTTACTGCAGGAACCGTCAATGGCTCTACACTGCCCACAGTAGCTAAGTGTCAAGTCATCACTGATCTGATTACTAAGACTGTCTGCATTGACTTCATTATATAATTTCTAAAGTATAGAATTTAATTATAACGTCCCGACCGCCCACAGCTAATGAGCCACCCACGCCCGCTCTCTCGGCCCGTGGGCCCCATCCCGTTCTAACGGTCGGTGCGTAAATTTTCCGGGGCTTGAAACCATTGTTTACTAATCATGCAATCACCACCCGACCTTTCCCCGTGTTTTGGCCTCACTCGCACGGTATCGCGAATCACTTCCCGATAAGTCACCCATCCTTTCACTACTCCAGCATAAGCACGTTTAACCCTGTAGTTCTAAACGGATGTGTGACGGAAAAGGTAAGTCAACTTTGGTGACATAGATAGCCAAATCAATTCTCTTAAACATTTCCACATATCACAACTTAGAATGTCACAATAATTCTTTTCATTAACATATTAATATATACGTTTAATGGATCCTCTTTGTCTGCAGCTACTTGTCCGGTTCAGTGGTGCGATAAGTCATGGGTGAGTGATTATCCACCACGGTTCGATTAACATGCACCTCAAAGATCAGAATTTACTACACATGTATATGTGTGTGTGTATATATGTGACATCAATAAAGGTATTCTAAAATACCTTTTTCACTAGGATAAGACCCGCGCCTTGCGCGGAATGAAGTTGTTATTTTATTATATTTTGAAAAATGAAACAATAGTTCGGATTCATTTGGATTAGGGGTGTTCAATCCGGATATCGGATTTCAGTTCGGTTTTGTCGGTATTTCGGTTATTAAAATATAACTACTACTATAAATCCATATTTACTTCCGTTCGATTTGGTTTATATCCCATCGGTTTTCAGTTTATTCAGTTTTATACCAAAAACATAATTATTTAGTTTGAGATCATATTATATATTATACGAATTTTAGAGTCATGTTGTCAAAAAGTCATTTATTAAAAAATATTATATATTTAAATAAAAGAATAAAAAACAAAAAGGCTTATATCATCTAATAAAATAAGAAAATCTATAATTAATATCAAAGCTCTAAATTTTGAAAATAAAAATAAAAAAACAAAACAGAAGCATGAAAGAAAAGTTTTATATTCTTCCATATTTGGTGTTCATCAAATTAATATGTCTTCGATTGAACACAACTCTGTTTGTTTAAAGATAAAAAAAAAGCTGTAGAGAATTTCAACTAATTGTTGTCAATCAAATTTATAATCTTTACTTAAATTTAGTTACTGTTAAAATAAAGCAAAAAAAAGATTAAGAAAATAAGAAGTCTATGTTGCAGTAAATTACTTAATTACAAATCACATCCATTCGGTTTGTATGGTATATACCAAAACAAAACCATATTATCGATTGTTTAATATCTTTTAATACTATAAAATTAAAAAAAAATTAAGATACAAAAATTGTTATCAAATATTTATTATTCATAATAATTAATTTTCATATATACGTTAAGCATATTAGGTAATTTCGTAGTTTTTATTGAAGGAAAGTGCGAGATTGTTTTTTTGTACATTATTTATCAATTCGATAGTTAGTTTAATAAAAAGTGTAATATAAGTTAAGATGGACCAACCTATTTTTCTAAAAATATTATACTTTATATATATATATATTATATTTCACATAGTTATTTATTAAATAAGATTTCATAATCATAGGGTTCTATGATCATTCATATCTTTTTGTAACAAATTATTTAAATCATTGATAACAAAAAATTTCAATGTGAAAAATTTAATAAGTTTATAATTTATAAATATTTTTGAAAATTCATTAAAATTTTCAAGATTAAAATATTTATGTAATTTTATATGGTATATAGTTTAATATATATATATTTTGTTTTATTATTAAATGATTTTACTCATGTGGTTTTAAAATCATGTGTATCTTTTTATAATAAAAATGTTAAACCATTGATCATTAACTTTTAACATAATAATTTTAACAATTTAGTAATTTATTGTCGTTTTTAAAAATTCAAAATATGATTTATACGAAAAAATCAAAATTTTAATTTTATAGCTAATTCGATTGTTTAATTTATTTTAATAATATAAAATTAAACAAAAAATAATGGAGGAGATTTAGATTGTTATCAAATCTTTATTATTATAATAATTAATTTTCATATATATATTAGTCATATTTGGAAATTCCGTAACTTTTATTTAAGGAAAAAAAATAAAATATTAATTGTACACTTTAATTAGTGTTATGATTAGTTTAATGAAAACTATAATATATAAGATATCAGATAGTTGGTATTAAATGTTTTTAGTAAGATATAAAAATCGAATTCGACCAACATGTTTTTCAATTTCATTGTAAGACTGACACGTATGATTAATTAACTACCTAATTGATTGACACATAGGAAGGAGTTATTTTCAATTAATACAAACTTAAGGTTACAACTTTTTAAATGATTCTCTTTTAATATATAAGGGATTAGGGTAAATAAAGCAAAATAATCAATCTTATATATTGTATATGATATATAATTAAATATAAATGATATAAACATAGTAATATAATACACTTTTAATATGGATATTAATTAAATGAGGTTTCTACTCATATGATTTTATGATTATTTACATATTTGTGTAACAAAACTTTACACCAACGATTTTTTTTAATGTGAGATGTTTAGTAGTTTCAATAATTTATAATCATTTAAAAAAATAATGACATATTTCAGAATTAAAATATTAACTTTTCAATATATGTTCAAGGCAAATATCAAAATATAAGTATGTATTTTCATACGATGTATTGTTTAATTAAAATGATGTTAAATATATATAAACTAAAATTATTTCTTCATATGGTCTTCTAATCATTATATTTTAGTATAGAAAAAAAAATTAAAACCTTGATCTTAAAAGTTTATGTGGGACTTTTAACAGTTTTAGTAATTTATACTCATTTTGAAAAATTCGAAATACAACATACACAAAAAAAAATCTAGATTTTTTTTATATGATTAATGTAATTGTGTAATTTATTCTAATAATAAATAAATAAACAAAATGAAAAAAGTATACAGATTGTTATCAAATCTTTATTGTTTAAAATCATTAATTGTCATATATATATTTTGATCATATTAGGTAATTCCGTAGGTTTTATTTAAGGAAAGCATGTGAAACAATAAATATTTAATATATGCGACCAACTATAGCCTACGGAATATTATATTGCTAGAGAATATTATTTTTAAACTATACATTATATCACATACTCTAGAATCTTTGGGATTTGAAAATAGAAGTCAAAGAGCTATGCCACGTAGGATTGAGGTTATTTTTAATTCTTACAAACTTAAGGTTACAACTTTTTAAATGATTCTCAAATAATATATAGGGGATTTGTTCTCAGCTTTGACCCCTATACAAGCTGTTTGTACTGCAACATATATCGATTATAGTTAGTAAAACATACATATATCGAGTATAATTGGTAACTAGAATAGAATCTGCAGTTAAACTTTATTTTTATTTTTATAGTTAAACATTTTCTTTATAGATTGTTTAAGTTTGTTTTTTCTATCTTCTAAAAGAATTGTATGTCATCACATAACTCTAAATATCTAATATAAATTTGTGTATATGAAGTGACAACGAGAAATTTACACCAATTTCTAACTCTAATGTGTCACTTTGAACTATTAAAGTTAATCTTAATTTTTCATCCAATTTTATATGGTTTGGATTTTTTTAAAAAATTAATTTTTAGAGGATCCATTTAAATCTGTTTTTGCGCTTTTTAGTTAAATATATTAGTGAATATACAATATATTTAAATTAGATTTAATATATATGATTCTATTTATAGTCGATTTTTTTTTGAAAATATTATAAACATTAAGGAATGTAAGAATATGTTAGTTATAGATTTGATGAATGAAATCTAGATAAATAATTATTTAGATATTTTTTTTAAAATATATCCAAAATTTGAAAATTTGTTAGTTTATATATTCAGAAATAACTTATTTAATAAAATATAAATAGTAATAGTAATTACAACTTTATAGAATCGTATATATTATGGTATATTTATCAATGATTTTTAAAACTATATTAGCATTTTATTATATAAATATACATTTTTATTATATATTATATGGAATGATTTTATGATTAATCAAGTATATATATGCTTCTCATTATACACTATATTATAAAATTACTATGGTACACGATTTGTTACTATAAAAATCACATAAATATATAATTGTGAGATATATTTTTTTTATTTACAGTCAGTTATATTATATAATATTGATATTAGTATATAAGTGAAACGTTTATTAAATAGATGTGATTTTATTTTCGAAATACATTATAGGTTGGTCTCGGGTTGGTCTCGGATTAATGACTATTATGTTTGTGAAGTTTGATAGTTTAAAAGAGTGATAACGCAACATGTCCTGAACGTGTCATAACACTCTTCTCAAGATGAAACCTGGCGTTGAGTTCTCCTGATATGACCAAAACACACAATTAAGGCATAACCAAGTCAGCAAATCGCTCTGGCTTCAACACTTACATCATATGAGCAGTCCTTGTTTCAGACATCATTTTTGGTCTCATTATTTCCATGTAAGTTTTTGTTTCCAGGCAATGCCATCTCATGTGAAAGTTGTAAAACCAAACATAAATTTGACATTGAGATAGTCCCTTTACCTTAAAAATTTATTATTCCTTAATTATATTTCAATTTCCCTTAACAAACTTATTGGAAGATTCAGTACAGAGTCATGTCAAGATCTGACTACTTGTGTCTACATTCATAAGAAAATGTTTGGGTTTATTGAGTTTTGACTACAAATGATGTCTTAGAAGATGTAAGTACATGTGGTAACTCACAGGGCCAAGATGGAGCATACAGCCTGAATGAAAGTGAGAAGGAGAAGAAGCAGAGCAGCCAAAACAGAAGCAACTGACCAAGGATTGTGGAAATAGTCATGTCTCAGAATGGCCTTCCACCTGTTCCATGGTGTGTTGCAGTAAGATTGTAAGTTCTCAGATAGGCTCTGAAAGTAAAACTTTCTGCCAAAGATGACCTCTTGGCAGATGTTATTGAACACCTCTGAAATATCTTCTGCGTCTCCAAGACTGTTCAAAAAGATCCCACTGCGGATGAGTAAGTCAGCATCTGCAGGGGATCTAATGAAGCAACTGAGAAGCCTGATGTAGTGGATGAAGCTATTATCTGAGCAATGACATTGTTCAAACACGATGATATTCCTGAAGAGGGATCCCGTGAGATCATCGACGAAAATAGTAGGAATCTCCAGCACTCCATCAGCAAATTTAAGATCAAGTAAACAACTACTTGTCTCTGCTGGCTTGAACTTAACACCAGCATTGTGCAGCTCTGTTGCTTCTGGCGCATTGAAAGCATTAGATATGCCTTCTTCCATTCTGATTGGAACCAGCGGCAGATAACAAGACCTGAGAAGATCAACAAAATGTTCTGGCTCTGAAGATTCAAACACTTTATCATCAATGTTGCTCAAGAAACAACTGAAGTGGCTTTTAACCATCTCAAGTATTGAAGGTGTTCCTTGTTGGTAGTAAGGAGTCAAGAGATGATAAAACTCCTTGACAATGAAAAAGGGTAACTGGTTTTCTATCAGAATCATGTCACGACACACGTCATTAATCATCCTTGGCTTCCCAAATATGCGATCGTTCTCGCTTCTAAGATGAGGATAACGAGATCTCAGGATAAGTTCAACCAAGAAGCTTCCATCCACAACTAACATTTTCACAAACTCATCACTGTTAAGTTTCACATCTTCTGCGTAACAGTTCCGTGCTTCCTCTTCCCACGTTCTTGCAACTCTAACAAGATCCTCTAAACTAAAGCTAACTCTAGGGAGAAAGCTAAGCAAGTACCTGTATTTATACTCTTCCATGGCTTGAAGATCTTCTTTACCCCGATGAAACGGGCCAAAGGACACAAGCCGAGGCGAATATACATCAGGGTTGAGCCTGCGGAGCTTATTGGGTACCTTGTAGATACAACACTGGTTTGAAAGAGAAGACAAAGATTCTAACTGTTCTTTGATGGTATCTACTAAGGATTTATCTTGACTCCTATCCATAATACTCAAGGCATCACTGATTCATGAAAGAAACAAGAACACATCTAGAAAGAAAGAGATGGCTAGGCACACAGTGGTAGACTTTTTGAGAGGTCAACGTTTCACATATACTCGTTTGGACTCTGCGCTCATTATTCGTTTTGGATAAAGAAAGGTCAGAAACGGACGCTTGACGAGATGTCGACCAAAGAAAAACACGATTGACACATCAGCTTCTGACAAAATGTTAAACTAAACTTGAAAATATTATGAAACTAGGATACGATCAGTGCCTTGTATTCGGTTATTGATTTCATTATTTGGACTATTAAATATATGTTTGGCTTACTTTAGATATTAGTTGGTTTTGGGTTGTTTTTATCGGGTTTTAATATCCATTGTTGAATTAGAATTTAAATTTATATTTTTTTGCATGTATTCGGTTTAATTTGTTGAGGTATTTAATTTTTGGAGATATGCAAAAGACAATTAGTATTTATTGAATTTTATGTTATATGTTTTTTCATATGTTCGGTTTAAATATGTTTGTTATTGATCGTTAATTAATATTTAGGTCAAATGTTGGTTCAAGATAACAAATGAAAAATATAATTCATAAATTAATTTGTTATAAAATATACTTCTTATTACTAAAAGTTCTATTATCATATAAAGAAAAACATATTATATTCACAAAAAATAAGAGAATTTGCACCCAATAACCATAAAAAAATAATTCACAAAATAACCATTAGAAAATTAGGGTTAGAATACAACCTATACATTATATATTAATTGCCATTGTGTCTCTATATCTAGGATTGTCTAGATTTTTTTTGTCATTTCCCCTTCTATTTTTAGTAGCTATTAATTTTATCTAATAAAATTATTCAGTTTTATATTTTACATAATAAAGACATATATTTTTTTTCTACATATAATATGTTTTGAAAATTTTAAAACAGACATATATTTCTATAAATTTATTTATATTACATAAACTAAGTTTTAAATCTATACTATGTTACACATTTATATAGTATAGTTCTATTTCATATTCATATAAATTATAATTTTATTGTTTTCTATAATATTCAAGAAATATAAAATATAAATCATAACTCTCTCTCTCTCTCTCTCTCTCTCTCTCTCTCTCTTTGACAATGCTTTTCTGCCAAGAGTATCCTCAGCTTCATCCATATCTTGTTTTCCAGATTTCATTTCTTCCTCATCCTCAGTGTCATAACCTCTTTCTAAGTCTTTCTTCTCTGTTTCAACCATGATGTCATCACTTTTAATTTCACCTCTTCCATCTCTGTTAAAACAAAAAATTCAAACTCAAACCAACACATAAACAAATAGGAAAATTAAGTTAAACAAGTTTAAAAATTCTCCATACCTAACAGCCACAACCTCTTCATCGTTTCTCAATGTCTCTCTCTCCTCTGCATCCTCTTCTCTCGATTTTGTCTCTCTCTCTTTCTTTGTCATCTTCTACGTTTCTCTCTCTCTCTCTCTCTCTCTCTCTCTCTCTCTCTATTAATTTTAGTTATGGCAGCCATTATAGGAGAAATAGATAAATTGCTAAGTTTTCGAGTGTATGGTATGACATAAAATGATGAGAAAAGTCAGTCATATATAAGTGTATTATACTTAATTTAAGTCACGCTGCATGTCCGTACAATTCCAAATCAAATGCCATTAATTTTTACCTTGCAAATCAATCTTCAATATTGATATTTCCATAACCAATTAATGTCAAAATCTATGACATTTTGTATCATTAACTAAAATAATTTCCTCAATCACGTAAGACAATTAATTATTAACCATAATGCAGACAGTTTAAACTTTGATTGATGTCAGTTTTATATTCTTAGCCGATTACAATTTCATTTAAGTTAAGAATTTTTGTATTTAATACCAAATCACTATCATTCTCTTAAACGCAAAACTTACGTGCATGCACAAGTCGATCAACATCTATAACCCTCAAACATTGGCTTCTATACTTACATACATATCAAAACTTCGGTGAACATATATGCTTCTCAAACATTGCCTTCTATTTAGAGTCCATCGATATAAGACTCTGTGAACTTCTTCCCTACTCATTTTTCTAATATATGAACATGTATGCTCATCAATGTATAACATGAACAAAATCTGTCGTTTCTAATTTACGTGATTCATAATCACAACATTCATACTCATTAAAACGTTGCTTAAAATCTTAGCTTCTTCCTATATGGACTAGACTGACGGTATTTTTATATAATGAAAAATATTTTTACGTTGCATCACATAGGTTTGATCTCGATCCACAAACACATATGCCTACATGACAACAACAACATCCACTACTTTGATCTCCCTCCACAAACTCTATAACACATATGCAGGGTCGTCGTCAACACGTTTGTCACATTCATCCAAGAAACCGGTTCATACACTTTGTTCTCTCCACACGCTTGCAATGCTATCTCAAGATTTTACCTTCATATTTTGTCATGCCTTACCTTCCATTGTTACTGTTTGATACACACCTCTAGAGCGAAGTCTTGTGAGTTATGCTCATATTCCTCTTTATCATACCATCATGTTTTGTCATGAGTTACCTTCCATTGTTATTGTCCGATACACACATCTAGTTCCTTGTTCTTTGACATTATCATGTCTTGTGAAGTAACTCTATATGTCATTTGAAATAATATGAAAGTGGAAAATGCGTTCATACGATTATGAAAGTGGATGTCTCAAAAATATGAAGAACAACATGATTTCACAATTGCATCAAAATTTTGTATTTAATGGTAAATCGCTCTCTTTCCGACACGTCATCAAGAAAAATTTTAAAACGCTCTCGTGATGATACGTCAGCTTTCTCTAAAATTATAGTGTGAATACATTTATTGCAATGCTTCTCCTTTAATATATAGGGGATGTTTTGCTTGGATAGGTTTTGAATCTTGATTGGTATCGTTATCAATTAATATTTTTTTTGTCAACATTCTATTTTTATTAGAGAAGTCCAATGGACATTTTACACGAGAAGTTCATTAGGTAGTACAGACTCGATTAACTTTTTAAATCTAATACCATCAGACCCATTTTAGCCCATTATCCCCTCGAGTCTCTGTGCTTGCCACCCAAAAGTCCACGCGTCCTTAATCTTGACACACATCTTCATCTATCTTTGCACGAAACTCCAACGGATTCAAGATGACGTGTGCCTTTACGCGCCGCCGCCTCGAATGGAAAGCTTGTGCACGGGTTCACCACCGAAAACAAATGAACTCCTCTATCTCCATTTTTCGCTTAACCTTCGCTTGAGCAAGGACTCCATCAACTATTAGTTGATAAATCAAGGAAAATTTGGATGATCCAATAGAGGATCTTTAATTCATCTGTTTATATTAATAGATAAACTAAATAAAAAATTCTTGATTAATATAATTTTAAATGATTTACCATCAATTTTTATGTTTTAAAGTATAAAAATATTTTGATCAACGATTGGAATTTTCTTAAATTATATATTTGATTGTTTCAAATTTATTTGACATATTATAAAATATATATATATATATATATATATATATATATATAGCGAATGAGTGATTTTAATTAATATTATTAGGTTTTGATTAATTAGTTTTTTAAAATCTATGATTTATTGTATTCACTACTAATATAAATATATTAAAAACAATTTTTATATTTTTTATGTAATATTATATGTATTTATGTATATTATCAACTATATAATGTAATCTATGATATTTAATTTATTTCTATAAATAAATTTTGTTAATTATTTTATATTTAAGATGTTCTGTTGTTTGTTTAGAAACATAGATTAGATTAAATAATTCTACGATTAGTTTCCTTTTAAAAACTTTAATTAAATAAATAAAAAATAAAAAATTATCAACCAATAAAATTATAACATTTAATTGAAGAGCTCTTCTATGAGCGACATGTCAGCAGAAATCACTAAAATGACTTCTCAATTAATATATACTAAGTGACCGGCCCGCACCCTGTGCAGGCATAAACAGATTCAAATTATGGATTAAGTAATACAAAGTTTTAGCAGTAATGGATTTTATATCATAAGACCACCGTCTTTGGGAGATAATATCAGGCACATGAAAATGTTGGTACTTGATATTTTACACGGACGAGATCGAACAAAGTAACTTCAGTATCAAGAGGTAGTCGTTCCGGTATGCATAACTGCAACGTCCCAAAATAATTTGTGTGTTTAAGAAGATATTTTATTTTCCAAATCTGGAATTAATAGTGTATAGTTTTAGAAGTAACATATTTTATATTATGATTAATTAGAATTGTATTGTATATGTGTTGTAAGTCTTTATTTTAGGTAAAAATATTATTATGTTTTATTTTTCGAAAATTTTATGTAGACATATTAAAAGAAAATATAATAAAATTGAATGTATTATCCATAAATTATATCAAGTATGAAGTATTTGATCAAGTATGAAATACTTGTCTCGATAATGAAAACAACTTCCATTAGAAACCTGCAAAAAATGTATTTAATTTTGTAAGCAAGTGGACGTGTTACATAATTTGAAAGATTTATTCTTTTCTATTCTTTATTGAACAGAAAAAAATATTAAAGTGACATACCATGATCGGAAAACTGATTGGCAATGAAATACTATCGATCTTCATACTCATCACTACCCATCTAACAAATTCCAAAAAATAAATAATTGAAATAGTTTATATATTTTAAAAAATTTATTGGAAAAAAGTAGATAACAATTATGTACCCTGCCTACAGAATATTCTGGAAAACTTGTTTGTAGACAACATTCAATGTTTTTGTCTCCGACTTTCTTTCTTTACCAGTTATTTAGATTTTTAATCCAGATCTCGACTTAACTCCTGAAAGTGCAGCGTAGAGCTGACCATGAGAAAACACTGGCCTAGGCAGAAACAAACCAACACTTTCTAGTGTTTGACCTTGACTTTTGTTGATAGTCATCGCGAAAGCCAATGTAACCGAAAATTGTCTTCGACGCATTTTGAAGGGAAACTTTGTGTTAGGTGGTGTTACAAACATTCTAGGAATCCAAACCTTGTCTCCAGCAATATTGTTTCCGGTTATAATTCTACCTTCTATCAGATGGGGAAGTAGCTGAGTAACAATTAGCCTAGTACCATTGCATAATCCATCTGCAACATCCATGTTACGGAGACACATAATAGGAGCACCAACCTTCAGCTTCAAATTATGTCTAGGCAGTCCAGCCACTTTAACACTGTTCAAAAACTCTGCAGAATATACAACATTTTCTTCTACGTCAACATCAGATGAGATAATACTGTCAAAGCTAAGGTAAATCTTCTCTTCACCTGAAAGCATATGTAAATCATTTTCTTTAGTGACATGTAAAAAGTTACTAGAACATAAGAGTAAACACAAAAACATGTTACTTGGCAATTGCGAAAGCATGTAATCATTTATTTTATCCACTTCATCATTTGTGGGAGTGAGAATGGCTCGATGTCTATACAAATCCTTATCTCTTGAGGTTTGAGAATGACTCGATGTCTATACAAATCCTTATTTTGGGATTTATTATAGGGAAGTTAACTCAACTAGTATGAATTTTATTAATTATTATCACAACCATATAAAACTTTTTTTATTACTACCTTTTTTTTTAATACCCAGCGTGCCCTTTTTTTACGTTGTGATAAACAACATTTTACAAGAATGCCATTACTTTTTTGTGCCACATAGGCAAACAATCGGGTCCACGTAAGAATGCGACATAAAACTCAGCCGCAATACGATATGAACTTCGTTACGGCCGAGATATAGGTGCGTTGCGGCTGACTTAAATAATCTAGCTGACTTATGAGAAATAAGCTGAGTTATGAACATAACTCAGTCGATCGTTACGGCTGACTTAAAAAAATCTGGCTGGTTTATGTTATAACGGCTGAGTTACGGTCAGATATTACGACTGACTTATATATCCTTAGGCTGGTTCCTGGAAAATCCGACTGAGTTCTAGTTACCATACGACTGAGTTAACTATCGCGGCTGGTTAATTGATCGTCGACCGGCCGAGTTATGAGATGTTTTTACAGCTGAGTTATATTTAATCAGCCGTAGTAAAGTGGAGTAACAGTAAACTCAGCTGATTTACGGCTGACTTTTTAGCGAAAGATTAATTACTAGAATAGCATTCATTTGCCGGCTGGTTTATTTAACGATACAGCTGACTTCTTGCGTTTCATCTTTGTTATGGCTGATTGTTAACAAAAAGTTAATTACTAAAATAGTATTCACGTTTTGACTGACTTACGGTGTATTAAGTGGCTGACTTATTTTGGCTGACTTAAATGTTCGTTTGGTGGCTGAATTACTGATTTTCCATGTCATCATCCATGTCAGCTTTTATTTTCCATGTCATTACTAACTACAACAACGAAATAAGGGTTTATGTTACAGACGCCGCTATCTGTTCTTCACCTTCTTCTCTTTCTCTAAAATCTTATGGATCCAGTAATTATTGTTTCAGGTAACTGGATTAAGAAAAACAGATATGTATTCACACCCGACAGTAGAGGATGTATTGTTCTGCATGCAGATGAGAAAACAACACACGACGAATTCGCAAAGTCAGTACTCGATGATTACGGATTGAATGAGTCGAGCCATCAGATTCAGCTAAGCTACCAGTTCTCGAATAAAGCTTTGAAAACAATGGCTCACGACACGCCACCAGTTTACATCTCCAATACTCGTCAATTGCAAATATTTTTAAGCCTAAGGAAAACCGAAAGATTACGTCTCTGTGTAGAGATTACAGAAAAGGATGATGAGATCAGCCGGAAAGACGGAGCGGGAGAGAAGAGTAATATATTATACAGTTTCAGCTCAGAAGCAGAAGTCTCAGAAGTTGAATCTAGATACGATGGTATTAGTTTGGAGGAGGAACATAACGACAATGAGAATACCTTCTCTAATATCTTGGACGGAGAAAAACAGAAAGATGTTGGAGAAGATGAAGAAGGCGAAGAAGACAGTGAATTTGATAGCCGATTTGATATGTTCGACGACTCAGATGGTGCGTCATCCGAAGATGATAACTTTAGCTCATATGGTGAGTCTCCAGCACAAGACGAAGATTCACCGACACTACCGCCTAAAAAGAGATCTCAGTCGACTGAAACTTCTTACAATTGGACCGGATCTAAGGGGGATTCAGAGGTTCTAAGGTTGGAGATGTCTTCGCTAAACCTTGCTGTTGGGCAACGATACCAGAGTAAAGCTGAGTTGGAAAGACGACTGAAACTTCTTACAGTGAGAGATCAATTTGATTTTGATGTGGAAGTATCCAATCCAGATTTACTCATTGTTAAATGTTGGGTTGGTGGATGTCTCTGGAGAGTTCGTGCTTCAACACAAGGGGATTCCCCGACATTCTATGTTCGTATTTACGATTCGGAACATACATGTTCTGTAACTGAGCGTTCTAATCGATCTCGACAAGCAACACCAGATATTTTAGGAGAATTGTACAGAAACTTTCTCGGCGACGTTGGTCCGGCCGTTCGACCTACGAGTGTGGGAATAGCTCTCAATAAACAGTTCGGTCTCAAGGTAATTGTTGTAGTATGGCTGACTTATATCAACGTTACAGCTGAGTTATATCTACACTTTGTGGCTGACTTATATTAACGTCCGGCTGTGCTAGTTAAGTGATAGGCTGAGTTATATAAACATCGAACGATGCGGCTGAGTTAGTTGAATTATCTGGCTGGTTTATTTAAACTTCAACGTTTCGTCTGAGTTATTGAAGTATATGGGCTGGGTTATGTATACGTTACAGCTGAGTTATTTAAGTTATCCGACTGAGTTATTTATACGTTCAAGCTGAGTTACTTAAGTGATTTGGCTGAGTTATTATTTGTATTCATTTGGGCAGATGGATTATTGGAAATCATATAAGACTCTGAAATTTGCAAGGGAAATCGATATGGGAACACCTGAGAGTGGTTTTGAAAACTTGCCTTCTTACTTATTCATGATTAGAAGAGCAAATCCTGATACAATAACTCGTCTTCAAATCGATGAGTTTGGAAGATTCTTGTATGTGTTCCTTCGTTGGCACGAGCATAAATGGGTTTCCTTTCATGCGCAAAGTTGTGGTTGTCGATGGTACGTTTCTTAATGGCAAATACAAAGGGACGCTTCTAACAGCACTAGCTCAGGATGGAAACTTTCAGATTTTTCCAATCGCCTTCGGTGTGGTTGATACAGAAA
>CAJHQQ010002893.1:0-55164 GCA_905132885.1 Moricandia moricandioides
ATCAAGTACATATACTCTCTTCAGATTACATGAAAGATTTACTTAGTTATTAATCAACTGATATAGCTCCTCATCATCTTCGAATGCAAAACATTTAAAAGAGTATCCCAATCAACATCCATCTTGTCTTCTTCCAAGCTTGCCACATCATCCTCTTCTTCTTTGTCAATGTTGCTAACAACAGGTGGCAGAACATCATCACAACCTTCGAGGAGTTGAGCAAGTTCAATCTCGCTCCATTCATCTAAGTGATCAGGTGACGGATTGTGTAACACCCCGACCGTCCACGGCTAATAGGCCATCCACACCCTTTTTCTTGGCCCGTGGACTCTATCCCGTTCCGACGGTCAGTAAATTTTCTAGACATCAAACTCATTGTTTAGTAACCCAATAATCACTACCCAACATTTCCCCGTGTTTTGGCCTCACTCGCACGGTATCGCAAATCACTTCTCGATAGGTCACCCCTCCTTCCAGCCCAAGAACACTTAACCCTGGAGTTCTAAACGGATGTGTAACAAAAAAGGTAAGTCAACTTTGGTGACATAGGTAGCCAAATCAATTCTCTTAAGCCTTTTTCATATATCACAAATCGAGATTTTACAATTCACCCCTCTCAAAAAACTCAACGTCCTCGTTGCGGCCCCACGACAGTCTCAAGACGCCTCGCGGGACAGAACCGAGATGGTTAACTAGCTCTGGTACCACTTGTCACGTCCCGACCGCCCACGACTAATAGGCCACTCACACCAGCTCTCTCGACCCATGGGCTCCATCTCGTTCCAACAGTAGATGCGTAAATTTTCCAAAACTCGAAATCATTGTTTACTGACCCTGCAATCACCACCCGACCTTTCCCCGTGTTTTGGTCTCACTCGCACGGTATCGCGAATCACTTCTCGATAGGTCACCCATCCTTTCACTACTTTATCCTAAGCACGCTTAACCCTGGAGTTCTACACGGATGTGTGACGAAAAACGTAAGTCAATTTGGTGACATAAGTAGCTAAATCAATTCCCTTAAGCTTTTTTTCATATATCACATCTTGGAATGTTATAGATTGATCAAGGGTTTGATCTTCCAATCCCTTCACATGTTTCATGAGTACTTCCATCGCTTCCAAAATATCTTGGGGATTCTTTGACTTGACAAGCTTCTCGTCATCCCATCAAAACCCTAATCCTAGATCCTTGCGAGCCATGCAAGAGGTCTTCTCTCGTCGCTTTCGTATCACACGATGAAACAAGAGCAAGTCTCTATAACTGGAGATGACATATTCAACAAAGGAGTGACCAAACGAGAACAAAGAAGCGTTGGATTTTGAGCAAGTCGCAAAGTTGAGCCGCTTTATATCTATATTATCTATATTATTAAAACTGAAGTATATATTATCTATATTATTAAAACTGAAGTACTGGCGCATAATTTTAGAACTTGATAATATCTATATTATCTAGAGCCGTTTTATATCTATATTATCTATATTATTAAAACATAGATAATAACATAAATAAAAATTGTTTGGAAACATAAATATCAGTATAAAAAATAAATATAGTTTCTTTTTAGTAATTTCATTAATATACATACATTAATTATCTTTTCATATTTTACTCAGTTTAACAATTTCACTAATTATATTACCTTAACAATACATCACATCATTAGTTATATTGCCATAATAATATTAGTGCATAATTTTATTTATTAGTTAATCAACACTAACTTTGTGCCAATTATAAAATCAAAAATATAAAATAACTGGGTTTTTTTTATATAATTAAACGTTCAATTTATTTTGTTTTATTAAAACATTTTTATTTATTTTAGTTTCAATTGGTGGAAAATTACATAGCAAAAAAATAATTCAAAAGACATATTTTTGTGAATAAAATAATAAGTTAAATCAAAATAATAAGAATGTATTACATTTATCGTCACTTAATATTTCACTCCATATAATTATTTTACTAAATAAATTAAAAACTCATTTTATCTCACTTAATTTAGTCAAACACATAAAAATTCATTTTTATTAATTTATAAAATCAGTTAGGCATGAACATTGGCTATCCATTTATGTACGGATTGTTCCTTTCGGGTAAAGTTTTTTTTTTTTTTGAAATTAGGCCTCGCTTGAATATTATAAATTTATGTGTAGGTTTTGAGTTGGTTATTTTAGGTCTGGAATAATATTTTTTTTATGTATAGAAACCTAAAAATATCTTAATAACCAATGTATCTGAAGCGAGTTTGGATATTTGTACCAAAAATAACAATATTACCTCATTCGTTCCAGGTCTTTGAATACAATTAACTATATTACGACACATCTAAAATATATAACAATAATTATGAAAAAAATAGCAGTGCATAAAAATGTCAGAACCCATACCATCGCGAGTGCGCGGGTCAATCTCTAGTATATACTATATATGAGAAATTTTTCTACCACAAGTTGATACCAGTTTTCAAATTTACCATTAATAAATTACTATTTTCAAAAATACCCTAAATTTATTATGAAAATAGACTTAATTAATTTTTCTAAAAAATTAGAAACTCAACTCCACCCCTTTAGCATTAAACCCTAAAATAATCCCTAAAGTGGAAACCCAAATGTTAATATTTTTGATTGAGAGTATTTTTGAAAAGTGATACTTAACTTGTGGTATTCTTAGTAATTTCTCTCTCTCTCTCTCTATCTCTCTGTATATATATATATATATGAGATAAAGACCAAAAAAATTTTTGTCCCAAAAATAGCACTCAAAGAGAAAAATGACCAAAATAGACTTTATTAAAAGAACTAAATATATATTTATACCCTTGGGTTAACTAGTCTAAATTTAGGGTTTAGAGTTATGGGGTGGGGGGTTTTGGAGTTGAGCTTTAAAAATTAAAAAAATTAAAAAATATTAAAATTTTCAAAATAAAAAGGTGTATTTTAGTCATTTTTTCTTTGAAAGTCTATTTTTGTGACAAAAACTTTAAAAATGGCTATTTGAGAGATTCGCCCTATATATATATATATATATATATATATATATATATATATATATATATATATATATATATATATATATATATATATATGTAAGTTTGTAATAAAATTGATAATATATACCTAAATTGTATTTATTGATTGGGAAAATTTCAGTTATACCACAAGCTTGATACAACTTTTCAAATTTACCATTAATGAATGACTATTTTTAAAAATACTCTAAATTTATGATGAAATAGACTAAACCTCAAACCCTTTACACTAAGCCCTAAACAATAATCACTAAAGTGTAAACTCATATGTTAATATATTTTTGATTGAGAGTATTTTTGAAAAGTGATACTTAACTTGTGGTATTTTTAGCAATTTTTATATATATATATATAAGTTTGTAATAAAGTTGATAATATGTATAAATTGTATTGGTTGGGGAAATTTCAATTTTACCACAAGTCTGATACAACTTTTCAAATTACCATTAATGAATGACTATTTTCAAAAATAAACTTACTTTATGATGAAAATAGACTAAAGTAAATTTTCTATATATTTATTAAACATTTAGAAATTCAACCCTACCCATTTAAGGAGAAATTTCAATTCTACACAAGTTTGATACCACTATTCAAATTTACCATTAATGAATGACTATTTTCAAAAATACCTTAAATTTATGATGAAAATAAATAAAACTATTTTTTTGTAAATATTTGTAAACATTTAAAAAATCAACCCCGTCCCTTTAATACTAAATCATAACCAATTATCACTAAGCTGTAAACTTAAATGTTAATAGATTTTTGAATGAGAGTATGTTTGAAAAGTGGTACTTAATGTATGGTATTCTTAGCAATTTCTCCCCTTTTATCCTTAAACCCTAAACAACAATCACTAAAGTGTAAACCCAAATATTAATATAGTTGATTGAAGGTATTTTTGAAAATGGTACTTAACATGATATTCTTAGAAATTTCTCTTATTAATATGATATGCATAATTATAAAATTGATTAATAATTTATTATTTTGTCTTAAGTTAAAAAAATTATTTTATCATTTTGCTAAAATTGAATAAAACATATTTTTTTTACTTTTGATGGAAAATATTTTTGTTATAATATATAATTATATAATAATATTATGATATTACTAGTTTTCTTTATTTTATTTTAATATTAAAGAAAACAGAAAATATTCTATTTGAAAGTTAGAGTAAGGAACATATATTTGTGTTTTAATAAATCTGATTTCTAATGCTATAAGCTAAAATGTGTTATAAAGGATAAATATATTTATATTTTTTGGTATAAAACCTGATAAACCAAAAACTGATAGTATATAAGTTAAAACTAAACCAAATTAGATATTGTTCCAATATGACAACTATTTTTTATAAACCGAATTACCGAAATAATCGAATCCAAACTGAAACGAAATCTGGACGGAACATGTCTAGTTTGATGCGAGAGCCAGCCATATGTCAGTGATGTTAAGTCACAAATTTGGCAATAGATACATAGAAAAATTCTGTTTTGGTAATGGAACTTTTGCTGATTTTTTCTTCTTCGGTTGTATTTCCTTTCTTCATGCCCTGCATTATGTAAACATACCTCTATTCATGAAATCAGCCATCTCTTGAGGTTTACGTCAGAAAATTTCCAATAAAAATATAAGAAAATTGACGTTTTGTTAATGGAAGATTTTTTTACATAAATATACTAGTAATAAAAATATGATATTTTCCCAAGCTTTGTTTTCCCTTTTTTCTTTTGTACAAAAATACTAGATATGGACAATAGTCTATTTTAAAAATGGAATATTTTTGATGTATCAGAGTTAGCCTTTGTGTATATATATGTTTGCATCTAAGATGAAAAAATATACAAACATTATTCTTCCTACATTCAAAAGTTATATCTCTAGGTTTTTAAAAAAAACAACTATAATGGATCTCGGATCAATCCTCTTCAGCGATCCATTAGATGCTGGTTTGATCATATCAAAACAACTAACAAAGACTGATGTTGTAGGGAATGTGATATTGCCGAAGCAACAAACTGAGTCTGTGCTCATGAGGATGGGTGGTGTGACAGCTGAAGAGTTGCAAAAGGGCAAGCTAGTGAAAGTAAGTGACTTGAAGGAAGGCGATGAATACACAGTTACCCTTAGGTCTTTAGACAACAAAAAATACTACTTTGGGGATGGTTGGTGTACCATGAAACTTTCACTAGATCTCCAAGTAGGCGAAACTCTGAATCTCTATTGGTACGAAGATCAGAAGATATTTGTTATTCTCAATTTTGAGCATACTGTACAACCTGTTCCTGTACAACCTGTTCCTGTACAACCTGTTCCTGTACAACCTGTTCCAGCTTAGTCCCAATATGCGTCTTTCATTCTATTTTTTTTTTCAACTACTTTAGATTTCTCTAGCTATGTTTTGGATTTTATTTATATTGTTCTATCTAATTAAAGTGCTTTTAATTTTAAATAAAAATAAATTGAAATACCTTGAGTTTCAAGAAAATATACGTCTCTTTCAGACCAATAATATAAACCAGTGCCTTTTCACTGCATGCATGTCGTCTTTTTCAAAAGTTGCAGAAACAGTATGTTCTCTTTGACCTTTGATATTATGTTTGTTTCATACCTTTGACATTCCTTCTTAATTGGTTCTCTATATATAGCAAATAACCATGTTTTGAAAACTGGAATGGACCGGCTGGTCAAACGGATCATGCTGTGACTCGTTGAAGAAACCGAGTCCAATTCGATTTAAAACCCAAATTTAAAAAACCCAGAAAACTGGCTAAAAACTGGTAAAACCGGTAAATTTGGGTCAATTTCAAAAAACCTAATTATAAAAAAGCAACATATAATTAATGTGTTCCCAATTTTTATTAAAATTTAATATTTTATAATCAATGTTTAACTTCATTATTTAATTAGTTTTTTATTTAATTGGATTTTCTTAAGCAAGAATGTAAATAAAAATGTCTTTTTAGTTCTCATATACTAATCTTATTTTGTTATATTTATAAAATTTAGGACTTTATTTATATAAATAAATAAATATAGTAAATTTTTTTATCAATTTCAGTTTAAGTATTCATTTTATAAAGTGAAGAAGAAGAAACTGGTGAAGGAAGAGAATCATCAAAGAGAAGCAACTCGCAGTCAGGTTCTCCTCAGGGTCCATTGCACTTACCTTGTACAACAACTACAACATTTGGAGATAGTAGCATGGAAGATGCTGAAGATGCTAAATCTGAGAGCTTTCAGATATGGAGAGACTGAAATCTCCATGAACCTCAAAATCATTTTTCAAGTACTTCGTTTTTGTTATACTGGATTCACTCCTATTGCTAGTAGTAGTGAATGAGAGAACAATAATATGATATATAGGTTTATATATATATACAAAGTGAGAGAGAGCAAAAGAGTGAGGATTTTTCTTCTGTACGGCATTTTTGGTTGGGTTTTAATTGAGGTATTACTCTAGTAATAATCTTAATATTTAGTTTCATCATATTATTTTGTTCATATATATTAATTTGTTGCATGTTTTGGCAAAAAAAAAAGTTAGTTACATGTTGGGATTTATGGATTTGGGAAGCATAATAATAGGAGGGACATAAGCATGTGTTGTTTTCTTTATTCAGATTCATATATGGCTTCGGAAAAAAGATATGCTTCGAATTTTATTGATTTCTTTTATATATGGTATAAAATTATATTCTTCAACGTTCATCTAATCATGTGGTCGTTCGTTGATACAATCGACTAACGTTTTTAGCTTGGTTGATAAAGATTCATGGATTTCTTCAAGGTCAAGAAACTAGTTAGTGTTTCCGCATTTAATAAATCTTGGCCAGTGCATTCTCCTGGAGTACAGTTCACACGAACTAACCAAGATTCCAAAGGTATGGTTAGATACTATTATTATTTCAAAGGTATGGTAAGGCAAAAGTTGGTGAGATTATTATTATTCTTTTTTTGAAATCTAATCTATTAAATTAGAGTTATTTGGACCATCTATTAGAAAGTTAATCAAAACTAGAATTTGACATTTCAGCCAAAAAAAAAATAGAATTTGACCCGCGCACCTGCGCGAATGTTTGATTTAACTTGTGTTAACGTAAACTTATAAACTGCTAGTTTTATAAAAATTTCCCATGTATATTTTTTATGTTTTGTAATTTACATATAGAGTAAAATATATGATATTATAACATAGATGTTTGATAATAATTTTTTTCATTTGTATATAATATTATATTAAAAATTTATAATTTGATGCAGTTTGATGTAATTGTACTATTCATATATTAACATGTTGCTTTTTGTTAATTTATTTTAAAATGAAACAATATACTAAAAAAATTTAGTGGTCAATATATGAATATTGATTTGGTTAAATAAATTTTGGAATTATAATTATTTAATTTAAATTTATTTTAAATGCAGTTGTAGAATCTGTAAATAAAAAGAAATATAAAAATGAAGTATTTAATTTATTGTAAAGACAAATGCTAAATTTTTAAATAAAAAAAATATTTTTATATTGTTATCCATGTTTCTAAATAACTCTTATTTATAGTGTTATCCATGTTTTCAAACAGTATTAAAAGATACTTTAGTTTTAATAATATAGATGTACATAATTTAATTATAATATCTTTTAATATCTTAGTCAAAAGAAATTAAACAATTTTTTTAAAAAAAAGTTAACATTATATTTTTAGAATCTTTTTTTTAAATTTATTTTCATAATTAATTAATATAAATTATAATTATCAATAAAATGTAATTATAAATTAACATTAATTCAGTTTTGCTTTTAAAAAAAAATTTTAAACATATAAAAAAATTTAATTATATTTTAATGACATTTATAAATTAAAATTTTAAATTATATTAAAAATAAATTTTGTTAGAATTATTTTAAATATTTATTTATAGTTTAATCAAAAAATGTTAAAATATATTTAATCTATTAAGTTTGAGTTATATTTTGCTTTTCATGTAATATATTTTAATTTTAGACTATTAAACACATGTTCATCTAAATCATTTAGATTAAACAGTGTATTGTTCCTTTACATTAAACACATGTTCATCTTCCCCATTATGATTTTTTAAAAAAACTAATCAGTTATAAATGGAATCATATATATTAAATATAATTTTTAACATATCATATATTCACTAATATATTTAATTAAAAAGCATAAAAACACATTCAAAATAGATCATATAAAAATTATTTTTCTAAAAAATCTCAAACCATATGAACTGGAATGAAAATTAAGGTTAATGTTAGTATGTCAAAGTGACACATTTAAAGTTAGAGTTGGTGTAAACTTCTCGCTGTCACTTCATATACAAATACTTATATTAGGTATTCAGAGCTTTGTGAAGACATACGATTCTTCTAGAAAGTAAAAAAAAAACTTAAATAATCTATGAAGTAAAATAAATGTTTAACTATTAAAATAAAACTTAACCGCGCATGGCGCAAGTTCTATTCTAGTATTAAATTAAACGCTCGTTGGGTTAATTTGGTTACAACCAGAAAAATATGTGACGGTAAATTGATAAGCTAACATAATGAAAAACTAGATTTTGATCGGCACATTCGTGCAGGTAATTTTTCATTTTATTAATTGTAATTTTCAAAAATATGTTAATGTACCAATTCATTTTTTTATATTTCCTTCATACATTACTTCCAATTTAATTTAATATAGATTATACTTATAAAATCTCTAAAATAGCATATAATATGTTTATATAATAATTTTTTTTGTATTTATAATAATATTATATTACTAATTACTAAATTAATGAATGTATTCATCTAATAATATTTTAAAATCTTAGTAAGGTCTTGTTAGAATTTTTTACAACATAAATTGTTCTAATTGATTTATTAATTAATATCTTAATAATTATTAAAAATATTAGAAATGTTTTATATTTAATAGATTAATGTAATAATCAAATAGATGTAATTGCTGAAATGAACCTAGTATAATTTCTTTTATAGTAGATAAAATTGTACTTCTCTTTTAATAGAGAAAATAATGGTGGCTAAAGAGAGAAGAAACCGCATAAAATTTTGGGTTAATTTGCAAGATGACACTATGAGAAGTTAAAATAAAGAAACTAACCATAGTGTACTGATGAGACATTTCAGCACACTTTTGGACTTTTTTATCTTTATGGATGCGTTGAGCGTGGAAAACAAACACAAAATCATTTGTCTTATACAGTGCTGCACGCCTATATATCCACCTAATAAACCTATAAATTTTTATGTTTTATTGTAACTTTTACGAGTTGTTGGTTTTATTTTATATAATATTCTCATATAGTATAGTATCATATCATTGTTGTGTTTATTCGGGTTCACACATTGGATATTTCCTCATTTTGAAATAGTGAGGTTTGTCATCATAGAGTCAAACACAACAAATTCTTGGAACGTTGTGTAGAAAGAAGCTTGTATGTTTCCCCTGATCTCAATGTTCGAGTACATCTTACAACATTCATGAGCTGGTTTGCGATACGCCGAGCGCAAATTGTTGATCATAAAAGACACTGACACCAAAAGTTACGATGTTAGTGAATGCAAATTTTGAGGTGTAAACATGTTCTTAGGCCTATTAACGAGATGAAGTTTCAAGTTAAAGCACCGGATGGTGCATGTTTTCATGGGCAACCAAAGATTACTAATGTGTCTAATGTGTGCACTATAGAATAGTTGGAAAGACAAAAATGGTATAGAGAACTATATATATATATATATATATATATATTAATCCATGAAGAACTTAATTAAAGATATTGACATGGCTAAAAATTGGACTATACTATATGTGTTGAAAATAGTATAGAATAATCCATTCATACCAATGGAATATTAATAAACATAATTGTCTTACTAACTACACTAGTCAACCCAAGCAAAAGAAGAACACCCAATCCACAAAACACAATAAGGACCAAACACATAGTACAATCTCCTACAATCAATTGTCTTAGTCAACCCAAGCAAAAGAAAGATAGAGAGGAAGAGAAAGAAATATAAGGATAATAAAAATTAGATGAAAAAATGAAAAAAAGGAAGAGGATAAGAAGTAATGAAGAAAAGAAGAAAGTGGAGAAACATAATAAAGAAGGTGTATTGTCCCATCTATAAAATTTGGTGGAACTGTGACGCTGCCATCATCTCCTGCTGATCCTCCAAAATGCATAAGGTGATCACCTCAGTCCATGTAAGATTGAAATAGCTGTTAATTCTACCCTACGTGACATAACTTATAATGTAATGTAAAGGTAGTTGTTTAGTCAATGTATTTATAAAACGGAAGCAACAACGATACTATGTCAAAATTCCTTGGAACAACCAATTCCTTATATATATAGCATAAATATAAATATCTTGTCTATGCTATTATTAGTGAATGATATATTATGGTTTAGGTAAACAACTTGATAAGTAAATACAACATAAAGAACATGCATTCTACTATAAATTTTAAAATAGTATGTTATATGGGTGTCAAATTCATGGTTATTCTATTCTAGATAGATACATAGTCTTATCTACTGGTTCCATAGTTCCTTATTCATTTACCTAAACAAACAACTGACAAGTTTCTATTCTATCCACCTTAACATAGTATAGACCACGTTTCATTAAAAGTCAGGGATTCTGACACGTTTGAAGAACACCTTTGACGCGACATTGAATCCTTTTCGCAAGTACATACATCAGACTCTCAGTAATGGCGTACCTTTTTCAGCAAATCAGTTTCTCGCTGTCGCTGAAAACTTCCAGATCTGCACGTAGACGCCGATTTTGTTCCAGACAACTTCACCGTCAACTGAATCAAACTCTATTCACCTCTGTCTTGCTGCAACGTGGGTCTTTCTCTGAAAGTTCTGAGTTTTCAAATGACAATTGTAATCGTGTTCTTAAAATTTCATGTTTCTTCTATTTTCTTTCTAGTATTTGCAATTTCTTTGGTTTGTCAGAGTTGTTAAATCACCCTGCGAGTGGGTAGCAAAGTAAGATAAGGATATTTTCGTCAGTATTTTCTATAATATGTATCATATTCTAGCATATATATTCATATGGACATTTGCCTAATTTTTTTTATGGCTATATTTGCAATTTCTCTAAATTTTTTACTTGTTGTTTTAGAGCTCACGTTCGAAATAATACAAAGTGTTCGAAATTGACTTTGTGATACAAAGAACCCAACAAATAGGTTTTGTAAACAGTTGGAACCAGTCTCTAAAAATTATATTATCATGTCTTTGTCTTGAGCAGTTTCAGCAATCAAAAAGTGCGTCCAAGTCTAAAGTAATACTTGTGTTCGTAACAAAGGGATCTTCATATTTTGCATTTCTTTTAGGCGAAATGGATTTGAAATACATTTGAAAATCAAATGTGAACACAAAAGAAATCGATAACACAGCAGCTATGAATAAAATGGATTACTATAGGGAAATATAGAGACGGAGTAACAGATTGACCAATAAATTGAATACTATAAGGAAACCCGATCTGGTTCTCTATTCTGATAAAAGACTAAGAAATAGGATTTGTTTATAAGAAATACTTTAAAATATAAGTTAAAAAATTGTCACCAAAATAAACTTAAAGGAGAAAAATGACCAAAATAAATTTTATTAAATGGTGTAAATATACATTTATGTTTTTTGGATTAATTAATCTAGATTCAGAATTTAAAGTTATAAGTAGGGTATTGAAAATGAGATTTAAAATTTTTAAAATAAAAAAGGTTTTTGAGAGAAGCACAACCTTCAACAGAATCAATGTCTTCTCTTTCTGAAGTTTCACAAACTGTGACTCCTTTGTCCATCTTCGAATATACATTTCAGGACAAGACACTCAGCTTGGAGGAAGGATGGTCGTTCTGTAAAATTGGAGTGTGTGAAGTGAAGACTAATGCTTTTAAAGAGGTTTTGCAGTTCTTAACTATAGTATAAGATGAAGGGCCTGAGTGTGTTTGGTTGTTCTTCATGCTTTGTATTACAGACACTTGTGTTGGCTATGAGATAGAAGATCCAGCCTCTGTTCACAACATTCAGTTTCGTAAAATTGATTAGTACAATGTGAAGCTCACGGTTGAGTTATAATGTCACTATGTATGTTTGTTTATAAAATTTTCAATTGGTTCAATCTTCTTATTGAAGCGAAGATCACTTACCAGGAAAAAAAAGAAGGAAACGTTTGCAAAGGGATCTGTTCGAACAAATTACCAAAAACATAACAAGAAGTATACAAACTCAATTTTTTTCTTGAACAAACATTTAATTACATTAGTTCATTAAGACAATGAGACACAAACCAAACCAGTATAAGTTCGATCAATTTTCTCTCATCTATCTGAGAAAGCGGATCAAGTACATATACTCTCTCTTCAGATTACATGAAAGATTTACTTAGTTATTAATCAACTGATATAGCTCCTCATCATCTTCAGATGCAAAACATTTAAAAGAGTATCCCAATCAACATCTATCTTCTCTTCTTCTAAGCTTGCCACGTCATCCTCTTCTTCTTTGTCATTGTTGCTAACAACAGGTGGTGGAACATCATCACAACCTTCGAGGAGTTGAGCAAGTTCAATCTCGCTCCATTCATCTAAGTGATCAGGTGACGGATTGTGTAACACCCCGACCGCCCATGGCTAATGGGTCATCCACACCTTCTTTCTTGACTCGCGGACCCCATCGGCCCATCCTGTTCTAACGGTCGGTGTGTAAATTTTCCAAAACTCGAAATCATTGTTTACTAACCCAGTAATCACTACTCAACATTTTCCGTGTTTTGGCTTCACTCGCACGGTATCGCGAATCACTTCTCGAAAGGTCGCCCATCCTTCCAGCTCAAGCACGCTTAACCCTGGAGTTCTAACGGATATGTAACGAAAAAGGTAAGTCAACTTTGGTGACATAGGTAGTCAAATCAATTTTCTTAAGCCTTTTTCATATATCACAATCTGGGATGTTACAATTCACCCCTCTCAAAGAACGCAATGTCCTCGTTGCGCCCCACGACATGTCTCAAGACGCCTCTTGGGTCAGAACCGAGATGGTTAACTAGCTCTGATACCACTTGTAATGTCCCAAACGCCCAAGGCTAATTGGCCACCCACACTCGCTTTCTCGGAACATGGACCCCATCTCGTTCCAATAGTAAATGCGTAAACGGAGATGAAACAGGAGCAAGTCTCTATAACCGAAGATAACAGATTCAATAGAGGAGTGACCAAACGAGAAGAAAGAAGCGTTGGAGTTTGAAGAAGACGCAAAGTTGAGCCGCTTTATATCTATATTATTAAAACTGAAGTACCTTTTAGTAGTATTTGAAAACATGTACAACAGTATAAATAAAAACTATTTGGGAATATAGATATCAGTATAAAAAAGTATAGTTTCCTATTAGTAATTTCATTAATATAAATACATTAATTATCTTCTCATATTTTACTCAGTTTAACAGTTTTACTAATTATATTACCCTCATGATACATCACATCATTAATTATATTGCCCTAATAATAATAGTGCATAATTTTGTTTATTAGTTAATCAACATTAAATTTGTGCCAATTATAAAATCAAAAATGTAATATAACTGGGTTTTTTATATTGTTAAACGTTCAATTTAGTTTGTTTTATTAAAATTTATTTATTTTAGTTTCAATTGGTGGAAAATTACGTAGCCAAAAACATAATTAAAAAAATATGTTTTTGTGAATAAAATCTAATCTATTAAATTAGGGTCCTATTTTTATCGACTACTAACAAGTCATAGTAGGACCACTTACAAAATTAGTTAATATGACATATTTGATTATTTACATTAATAATAAACCAACTCTAAAGTTAAATTTTATTTTTTAATTATAACAAAATCTGTTGAGAAAAATCTAACAAAATCTTACTTCAAAATTTAAATATATTTTTGGAAAATAACACATTAATAAATTTCGTAATTAAGAATATAATATTATTATAAATCAATGTTAACTAATATTTTATTATAAAACAAGAAAATAAATTTCTATATATTTTTTATAAATTCTATAAATATATTATGAATTGTATAAAAATAGATGTGCTACATGAATTAAATATGATAAACTTTTATTAAATAGATAAATTAACAATTTTTAAATTTCTAATTTTTTATTTAATTAAATTATCACTCATCATTAAAATGGGTTAAAATTTGTAAACAATATAATACTTGTATACAAAATAAATGTATTAACATAGGTTAAACTTATATATATATATACAAATTTTTATTTATTTTGAAACTCTCAAAAATATATTGTTTAAAAATGTTTGTATAAAAAAATATAATAATATATAATAAACTTTGGTTCATATACTATTTAAAAATATGTATTAGAAAACTATGAAATTTTAGTAATTCATATAAAATATTAATGACAAATACAATTTTAATTTTAAATTTATTTTAATTTTAATTATAACATAATCTATTGAGAATTGTTTTTAAAATAGTACCAAACATTCAAATATTTTATTTATAAAATAATAGATTAGATGTAATCACAAGAAAATCAAAATTCATTTAATGTTTCAAGCTCAAAAATAGTTGTGTAATTTTCTAAAGTTTTCTTGACAAAATATAAAATTTTGAAAGTAAATATATAAAATCAAAATCATAATATTAAAAATTTTACAAAAGATAAATCATAGATAATAAAGAATAAGTTTTTGAAATGCACCACGAAAAAACTAGTTATGTATGTTGTAAAAATTAAAGCAATATAATATTTTGAAGTCTTAATTTTTTAAAAATAAAGCTTACTATCATAACATCCAAAAAATATCCTATATTAGTAAGTAGTAAAAATTAATAACAAAGTAAAATGTTTTAAGCAAATCACTATATATTAATAATATTGAATAAGAAATATAAACAATAATATTATAGATTTACACAATATATAACACTAAAATATAAATTATATATTTATAAAATTTGTAATAATATCTAATACATTTATAAAATAGAAAAATATCTGCACGGACGTGAAGGTTAAAATCTAGTAATAAGTTAAATAAAAATAATAAGAATGTATTATATTTATTGTCACTTAATATTTCACTCTATATAATTATTTTATTAAATAAAAAACTCTTTTTAGTTCACTTAATTTAGTCAAACACATAAAAAATTCATTTCTATTAATTTATAAAATCAGTTAGGCATAAATATTAGCTATCCATTTAGGTATGGATTGTTCCTTTCTGGTACAATTTTTTTTTGTTTTGAATTTAGGTCTCGCTTGAATATTATAAATTTATATGTGGGTTTTGAGTTGGTCCTTTTAGGTCTGAAATATTTGGTTTTGATGCATCAAAACCTAAAAATATCTTAATAACAAATATATGTGAAACGAGTTTGGATATTTGTACCAAAATAACCATATTATCTGATTCGGTCCAGGTCCTTGAATACAATTACTTATATTATGACACATCTAAAACAATAATTATGAAAAAAATAGCAATGTATAAAAATGTTAGAACCAATACTCGCGCGAGTGCGCGGATCAATATCTAGTATATATATGGGAATTTTTTTCTACCACAAGTTGATACCACTTTTCAAATTTACCATTAATGAATTACTATTTTCAAAAATACCTTAAATTTATGATGAAAATAGACTTAATTATTATTTTTAAATATTTATAAAAAAAATTATAAACTCAACTCCACCCCTTTAACACTAAACCCTAAAATAATCACTAAAGTGTAAGCTAAAATGTTAATATATATTTGATTGAGAATCTTTTTGAAAGGTGGTACTTAACTTATGATATTCTTAACAATTTCTCTCTTTCTTTCTCTCTCTCTCTCTCTCTCTCTCTCTCTCTCTCTCTCTCTCTCTATATATATATATATATATATATATATATATATATATATATATATATATATATATATATAAGTTTGTAATAAAAATGATAATATAGACCTAAACTGTATTTATTGATTGTGAATATTTCAGTTTTACCACAAGTTTGATATAACTTTTCAAATTACCATTAATGACAGACTATTTTCAAAAATGCTCTAAGTTTATGATGAAAATATACTAAACTAAATTTTCTATATATTTATAAAATATTTAGAAACTCAAGCTCACCCCTTTAAGGAGAAATTTCAATTCTACATAAGTTTGATACCACTATTCAAATTTACCATTAATGAATGACTATTTTCAAAAATACCCTAAATTTATGATGAAAATATACTAAACTAAATTTTCTATATATTTATAAAATATTTAGAAACTCAAGCTCACCCGTTTAAGGATAAATTTCAGTTCTACATAAGTTTGATACCACTATTCAAATTTACCATTAATGAATGAGTATTTTCAAAAATTACCCTAAATTTATGATGAAAATAGATTAAACTAATTTTTTGTAAATATTTGTAAAATATTTAGAAACTCAACCCCATCCCTTTAATACTAAACCCTAAACAATAATCACTAAACTGTAAACCTAAATGTTAATATATTTTTGATTGAGAGTATTTTTGAAAAGTGGTAGTTAACTTATGGTATTCTTAACAATTTCTCTCATTTTATCGTTAAACCCTAAACAATAATCACTAAAGTATAACCCAAATGTTAATATATTTTTGATTGAGGGTATTTTTGAAAAATAGTACTTAACATGGTATTCTTAGCAATTTCCCTTATTAATATAATATTCATAATTAGAACATTGATTAATAATTTATTATTTTGTCTTAAGTTAAAAAGGTTATTTTAGCAATTTGATAAAATTAAATAAAACATTTTTTTTACTTTTGATGGAAAATATTTTTTTAAAATATAATTATATAATAATATTATGATATTACTAATTTTCTTGATTTTATTTGAATATTAAAAAAACAGCAAATATTCTATTTGAAAGTTAGAGTACGGAACATATATTTGTGTGTTTAATAAATCTGATTTCTAATGCTATAAGACAAAATTTGTTATAAAGGATACATATATTTATAGTTTTTGGTATAAAACCTGATAAACCGAAAACTGATAGTATATAAATTAAAACTAAACCAAATTAGATATTGTTCCAGTATGACAACTATTTTTTATAAACCGAATTACCGAAAAAATCAAATCCAAACTGAAACGAAATCTGGACGGAACATGTCTAGTTTGATGCGAGAGCCAGCCATATGTCAGTGATGTTAAGTCACAAATTTGGCAATAGATATATAGAAAAATTCTGTTTTGGTAATGGAACTTTTGCTGATTTTTTCTTCTTCGGTTGTATCTCCTTTCTTCATGCCCTGCATTATGTAAACATACCTCTATTCATGAAATCAGCCATCTCTTGAGGTTTACGTCAGAAAATTTCCAATAAAACTATAAGAAAATTGACGTTTTGTTAATGGAAGATTTTTTACATAAATATACTACTAATAAAAATATGATATTTTCCCAAGCTTTGTCTTCCCTTTTTTCTTTTGTAAAAAATACTAGATATGGACAATAGTCTATTTTAAAAATGGAATATTTTTGATGTATCAGAGTTAGCCTTTGTGTATATATATGTTTGCATCTAAGATGAAAAAATATACAAACATTATTCTTCCTACATTCAAAAGTTATATCTCTAGGTTTTAAAAAAAAACAACTATAATGGATCTCGGATCAATCCTTTTCAGCGATCCATTAGATGCTGGTTTGATCATATCAAAACAACTAACAAAGACTGATGTTGTAGGGAATATGATATTGCCGAAGCAACAAACTGAGTCTGTGCTCATGAGGATGGGTGGTGTGACAGCTGAAGAGTTGCAAAAGGGCAAGCTAGTGAAAGTAAGTGACTTGAAGGAAGGCGATGAATACACAGTTACCCTTAGGTCTTTAGACAACAAAAAATACTACTTTGGGGATGGTTGGTGTACCATGAAACTTTCACTAGATCTCCAAGTAGGCGAAACTCTGAATCTCTATTGGTACGAAGATCAGAAGATATTTGTTATTCTCAATTTTGAGCATACTGTACAACCTGTTCCTGTACAACCTGTTCCTGCACAACCTGTTCCAGCTTAGTGCCAATATGCGTCTTTCATTGTGTTTTTTTTTCAACAACTTTAGATTTCTCTAGCTATGTTTTGGATTTTATTTATAGTGTTTTATCTAATTAAGTGTTTTTAATTTTAAATAAAAATAAATTTAAATACCTTGAGTTTCAAGAAAACATACGTCTCTTTCAGACCAATAATATAAACCAGTCCCTTGTCACTGCATGCATGTCGTCTCTTTCAAAAGCTGCAGAAACAGTATGTGCTCTTTGACCTTTGATATTCTGTTTGTTTCATACCTTTGACATTCCTTCTTAGTTGGTTCTCGATATATAGCAAACTAGTATTTGCCCCATGCAACCCATGGGAATATTTTTGGTTAACAAATAAATATAAATAATTTTTCAATTATATATAACTAAAAATGACATTTACATACAATTAACTTTGATTTATCATGAGAAGCATATAAATATAAGTATTAACACATTATAATTAATTATAAACATACAAAGTAAATAAGATTCGAAAATTTACATTGATCTTATTAGCTTGTTGAATATAAATATTATTTTGAAGTTTTAATTTTTTACTTCTTATCTTTTTCAGATTAACATGCAAAATAAAAGTACTTCTTATGTCTTGTTTTCAATATTTTCCTAATTCTTAATATGTAATTTATGCTTCTTTAGTTTATTACATCTAGTTTTTTTATTTAGTAGGGGTAATTGGTTCTAGTATTTTAATGGATTTGGAAATTTTAATAGATTTGGAATTTTTTGATAAATCCATTGATTTTAAAATAAAATAAGTAGATTTTCAGATAGATTTCAAAATCATATAAATAGATTATTAGAAATCAACCAAATGGATTTACAAGAGATGAGACCGACTTGTAAAGATGCAAGCAATCCTCAATTTTTTTTTGTTTTGCCAAATATGTCTTTTCATATAAATATGGGAAAAAAAACAGAAAAGTCAAGCTTGAGATAATAATGTTTGTAGTTGTGCTAGTGTAGTTGATTAGCTGTTTTTGAATTCTCTTATGTTCCTATTTTGTTGTTGTATATGATCTCTTTCTTATGTGGTTTGTGTTTCTTCCTTATTATGAAGTGCTTGAGGTTGGCGATTATGTGCTAGAAGTGCATCCTAGTTCTAGCATAGCAACACACATTTGAGCAGAGATGAATCAGATGACTTTGACAAAGTTAATTAGTCAAATGACACAGTAACTTTCAAGTCTTTATTCTTTGAGCCCGTTTATTCTCTTTTCTGTATTTTATCTGGGAGATTTATTTTTTTTTTACAATGCAGAGAGTTGTTGATTAGCTCATTTCAGATTCTCATGAAGATGAAAATTAAGCATTACTGAAGTTAACAAAGGCAGCAGAAAAAGTTTTTTTTTTAAATGGTGAGCAGCTTTAATTACTTGACATGTAATTCTACGTACAGCTTTTATCCTGCTATTCAGGAAGTCATGGGAAGTTGGATGGAAAAGAACCTACTTGGTGTCGTTCATGTCTTCGTGAACAAGATATGCTTATAAAATTCGAAAAACACAATATTACAAATCCAAGCAAAATAACGAGCTTCAACTTGGTATTTGTTCCTTTGTATTTTGAGCAAAAAAACACTTGCAAATCCATTGAAATATAGTTTCAATCAAATCCTTAAATAAATCTTTTTTATTGAATAACACTTGATTTCAAAATCTATTTTAAAATCATGTAACCAATAACACTAGATTTGCATACAGATTTTAAAATCATAAAAACCAATAACACTTGATTTGGTTTTGATTTTCCAAATCCATTAAAATATACAAACCAATAACACCTCCTTCGTATATCCATCTGTAAACAGTAAAAATCATATGTAACAGAAACATCATAACATGTCAGAAGGTAAAATAATAATTAATCAAAGTTATTAAACTCTACTACTAAATGATGCAAATCTTACAATACTAAAAGTTCAATATACTCAAAGGAGAGAGTGCCACCTCAGCCAATTAAATCAACCAATCAAAAATCATTTTTATGCCATGTCACCCATCCGATTTCCGAAAAAAAGTTGTGTCTATTTCGATTGTCTTCTCATCTTTTTTCCTCATACAAAAACGTTCTTTAGACGATTGTCTTCTCAACTCCCATACCTTCTTCTATCACTCATAATTATATGTTGATCCAACCCACAAAGTCACTAACAATAGATTGATTCGTCTGTTTCATCACCTCCACTTCAGTTCTAAATACAATTTTCCAGCTTCAAAATTCACATCGACTCATAACCGCCGGTGACCAAATATGCAGCTTTAATATAACCGAAGCAACAATTTTCAGCTCCACTTCTCTAGCAAATTTGAGCACCGCAACACCGGCGAAATCCCACATCGCCTTGGAAAGCTTCAAGTGTCGGCCTTTCTACATCCTCGGTTTCTTAACTTCGATAACGTATAGATTTCCTCTATTATTTGTTTTGATTTCTTCTTTCAAACTCACACCTTCTAAGATCGTGGCTCTATCAATTCACAGGATCCATCAAGACCCAAATTGTTCATATTCATCTAGACATCCTATTGTTTGTCGTAAAGTTTTGTTCGATTCAATTATCTCAATCATGTTTTTGGAACATATGGTTCTGAGTTTTTTTTTTTGAAGTAAAGATGATATTTTCAGTCAGATCGAGCTGTTTACTAGATGTATATAGTCGATAACAAAAATTGTTGCAGAATGAAAATGAAATCATGTAAGTTGTTCATTGGTCGGCTCTCTTGGAAGACGCATTGAATATCGAGAGTACTTTCACAGTTTCAGTAAGGTTTTAGAAGTGATGCTCATGAAGGATCGAGCCACTGGTTGTGCTCATGGTGATTACTCATATAATCTTTCCTATTTCATGGTGCTTAGTCTAACTCAGCTGCTTTCTTGAAGTCTCATTGGTCTGCTTTACTCAAAAGGATTACCATACATATAAGTTTACTTGCTAAACATGTAAACATTATATGGTAAGTTATATGTATGGGAAGGAGAAGAAGATTCAATCAATTATTATTAAGGAAGACATTGATCCTCAACTAATAATTCCTATAGGAACATGTATTACTTTGCATCTTAAGTTATTATGCTTTTGTATTTTTTTTGTAGCTCAGTGCAAGTATTTTTTTGTCATTAAAACCCTTCATCCTAAACTACCTCTTTTTTTTCTTAGAAGAGGTGAACCGGGATGACAAATGATTTGATTATCCAGATAAAATTTATGAACAAAACAAAAAAAAGTAAAATATTAGATTAAAGGAACAATTTAAATAAAAATAGAAAAAAATATTTATAAAGCAACAAAATATTATGAAAAACAGAATAGATAATGAGAATTTCTTTTCATCACTACATTATTAGACTAACATTCTTAAATATATACAATTTTCTAGGCATGTATTACAAAATATTTAGAGTCCAACTAACATTGGAAGACATAAATTTTTTTTTTTCTAATCATAAATACTACACTTAGTAATTATGTGAAATTAACGTATTTTAATTATCTTGGTTTGTATCATTCTAAAAGTTGAAAGATAATTAAGATTTAATAAAATTTTCAAGTTTAGAATATAGTAATTAGCTAAAATATGATAGAAATTATGAACAAAAAAAGTATTTACTTTGTTTTCATTTGGATTATGAAACTAATATTCAAAACATATATAATTTTCTAAACGTATATATCTAATAAAATACATGTAGAAATATGATGATAGTTCACACTAGGAATGGCTACAAGAGTCTCTAAAACCATTCTGGAAATCATTTTGCATTTATAGAAAAATTTATAGTCCACTTTGATGCATAAGCAATTTTTACAGTCACTCAATGATCTAATTACAAACGGATGGTCCTGACTTTAAAATCTTTTGATTGCTTTCTAAGAAGCAAGCTTATAACTTAAAGCAAATAAGTTGTTTATTAAATATTGGGTGATTCTCTTTTGACATAACACAAATTTAATGTTAGTCTAATTGTCAAGATGTGAATCTTACATTATGGGACAACCAAGAATTTATGTTCAATAGGCTGCAAATCATAAATAATCGAAGATATAAAGCTATCAAAGTGACAAGTAATCCCTAAAATATATAAAAGTAAAAAGAAAATATAAAATTAAAATTCTGATACCTGATTAATAATTCTTATTTGCATGAAAACTATTATTCACTTCATCATCAGCCAAAGTTTTACAGTGACACAACAATGAAAATATCAAAGATTTCAAAGGCAAAATAAGAGTAAATTTCAATACATGAGTTAGAGCTAAGCTTCCAATTTACAGCTCATAAGATTACAATCAAGAAAACGTAATTAAGAAAAACTTCTGACATTTGAAATTTTTTTATGCATTCAATTTTGATATTTTGGCCCAACTAAAAAATATTAAAAAAAATACGACAAAAAACTTATATACAAAATTTAAATAACAAAAGTGAGAGCATATCTTTTTTTATATTAAAATTCTATGAATATAACAAAATCAATCAAATTATATATTAGGAAAATCGATCTAGTATACCTAATATATTGACATAAATGATAATCTCACATTAGACTTGGAAAACAATGAAAAGTCCATTAAATTACTTTTATTTTTTTTGAGAAAAGTTATTTAAATATGCTATTTGAAATTCTTCATAAATATATTGTAGGATAGATGTATGATGCCTCATCATGACTTGTTGACTTGTAAAAGAGATAGAGTTTTGGTAGACCAGGTTGCACAACTGAGAGGAAGTTAATGATTTTGAAGATATTATTAACTATTTTAATTGCCATTTTAATCTGAAAACATAGTCAACAAATTTTATTATCATATTAAACATGAAAAAATGAAAAAAAAATGAGTACTGCAAAGACTCCAATAAAACAAACATGTAGCTACTACTACATACCTATGTTAATTTTGTCTTAGAATTTAATCAACTTTCCAATGGCAATACGGATTTTGCCATCTTCAACTAGTCATGTTGCTCTCGTTATTGAATATCTGAAACATTAAAACTCTAATAGCAAAAATACTCACCAGAAGATGTTTTCAATCTATTGTACATGAGGAAAACAATATCATCAAGTCGATCCTTTCATGGTAAATTAGTGGAACCGTATTCACCTTTTTATTCAAAGTCTTTCTTCTCATTCCACCACGTATGCTTTCTATCTTCCTCCTTTTTTTTGTCCAAAATCTCTTTGTTTCCTGTTCAAATTCTCCAGCAATGCAAATTTACCAAATTCATTTTACAACATTTCAATCCTTAAACCGGTTTTGATAAAGAAATGTAGTGCTCTGCAGAAGCCAATAAAACTCTACACAGAAGGGGAATATGGGTTGACGGCATCTGTTTACTATGGCTCCAATTATGGATTAATTTTGTTTTGATCGATGAGAGTTTCTCAAATGTTTGTTCCCAGATCTGAGGAATATATATGAAAAAAAATCATGGACAAAGAAGCAAGATCGTGGACTTATGGGATTAATCTATAAACTGTTAAATTAGATTTTGACACGCACACCAGTGCGGATGATCTTTGATTTTATAAATATATAATTTTGTGTATAATTATTTTTAGATAATATATTGCTGTCATTTTTTAAAATAAAAAATATATAATATATAGTTCTAAATATAAAAATTTAACATATGTTAAAAATTGTATAAAAGTATTACATAATTTATGAATTTTAATCCTTTTAAAGGGTGAATGATATTTTAATCACTTTAAGAAGTGAATTATATTTTTATTTACTTAAATAAAAGTATTTTTTTTCAAAATTATTAGTTTATCAATTTAATATAATTTTCATATGTAATTTATTATTTCTATTTTAATATAATATAGACTATAATTATAAAATTAGCATATAATTTTCTTTTATTTTATTTATAATAAAATTTTAATTAAAATTAATTTATAATAATATTATACTACTAATTACGAAACTAATCATTGCATTAATTAAAAATATTTATTCTTTAAAAAAATATTTTGTTAGATTTACCTCAGCAGATATTGTTATTACTAAAACTAAATTTACATTTATAGTTAATAATAGATTTGTTATTAATATTTTTATAATTATTTATTTTTTTTAGAAATGTTATATATATTAATTAAACTAATATAAAAAATAAAAATGCAACTAAATTTATGGACCTATTATGACTATTTTACGGTAGATAAAAATGTTACTTTTCTTTTAATAAAGAAGATAGTTTTTTTTCTTGCAACTATTATCTTTTTTTTTTTTTTTTTGTCAACAATATTCATTGATTAAAAGCCCAAAGGCATTACAAGTAGAAATGGGCAAAGACATTCAAGGGCCAGAAAATTAATTACATTGAACATTAAAACCCAAACTGGAGCTTCGTCCCAAGCTTATCTTCTTAACGAAGACACGTGTTATTCATGCTCTGAAGCTTTCACCAACTCACCGCGTGCGCCGCAGTGGTGAGCTTTGCCGGCTCGTTGCCCCAGCTTCTTCCTTCCTTCGCCTTGTATCTCCCGAAATCCACTTGTGATCTTTCTCCTCATGAGCCACCGCTGAATCTACAGAGTATTCAACCAGATCGCCGGATATGAAACACCATCGAAGCTTCTCGATAATTGTTACAGACCCTTTTTGAAACACCATCCTTTATGGACAGCTTCAATCTACTGAATCTGATCGCAATCACCGAAGAGAAACGAAAAAAACTCATGTTTTCAGTCCGTCAAAGATACTTTGTTGTTTATATCACTAAACAAAGATTGACTCTTATTAAACTGAAAATTGAGAATGACCGGCAACGTAGAGAAACCCTTAAGAGTCAAACGGGAGATCCAGTTTCCCAGATCAATTTAATTAAGAACAGAGGAGAAGAGAATCCTAATACTAAGAAAATATACTCCGATCAAACCAAGATCGGAGGATTTCTTTAGATCGATTTCAACTCAAAGAAAAGATATGCAATAGAAACTGCTTTGGTTGAAAATCGAAGCACAACAAAATCGCCAAAAGCGAAAAGAAAATCCGCTAACGGAATATCTAATCGGCTAAACCGAACATTAAGTCTGATCTATTGATCAGAGTCAAAAAAACAAACTTTATCGTCTCTTCTCTTTCTCTCTGTGAAAGATTCTAGAGAGGGAACAGAGAGAAGAGAGAGACTATCTGTTGCAACTATTATCTTTTAATTTGTTTTTTATTTATTTTGTAAATAGAAATACATGACATAATTTAAAGGATCCGTTGTGCTTATTTTATTTAAAAAGTGAGATCTTTCATGGCAATGGCAAACAGCTCCAGCCAAGAAGATCATCAAAGCAAAGGGACTATCCAGTTTCAACATCTGTTTTGTTTTTTTTTCTTTATCATTAGAACACACAAAAAGAGACAAGTCTCAGCTTTGTTGTTGAATTGCTGAAACTACTTCACCGATACACTTAAACTTTCTCCTTTCCTTAAGGAGCATCTTCCCAAACTCCAGCGCCTTTCTCTCGCAAACCGCTCTTTCTTCATCTTCTTTGATCGATTCAAAGTCTTCCACATGTGCCACTCCCACTATTCTCCTAACAATACCAAAACAAAAAGATAAAACTATCAACAAGATATTCAAGATCCACAAAGAAATCTCTGTGGTTTGCATTCATTCTCTCACCTAATCATCTTTGCAGCGCCAAATCCGAGCGAGTCATGAAACAAATTCCTCATGTACTTCTCTTGAACAAGCTGCATAACCTCGGTATTGTTATAAATATCTGCAAGGTATGCTTCCCCAGGACCATCTTTGTTTTGATCCCATATTGCAATGAACTTTTTGTCAAACATATTCCAAGTTTGCTCAATGGTTCGCAAGATCCATTGCTTGTATTCCTGCATTGTAGAGTTGGGTTGGTCTCATTTAAACATGGTAGATGATGATGATACAAAAGAAGAAACAGCTTACTTTCCGATCATTTCCCTCAGCAGCGTGTCCATCTTGTGCGAAGAAAGCAAGTATCAAGTTGCCAAGATAAGCTCCAATGTCAAAACCCATTGGTCCGTAAAACGAAAACTCAGGATCTATAACTTGAGTTGAGTCTTGTGTAACCATGACAGAACCAGTGTGAAGATCACCATGTATTAGTGCTTGAGCTCTTTCACAGAACCTAACAACAGAATGTATACAAAATGGTTCAGAAGAAGATTGTAATCGAAATTCTCTGGAAAATGGTAGCAAAAAACATACATTGATTTAAGCTCTGCGATTTCGAGCTTCAAGGCGCTATCTTCACGCACAGCCTTAGCATCACCATCAAGATAAGGTGAAGTCCAACGATTAAATGAAGAAAGTCTATATGGGTCCGAGAACACTACTTGCTCCGTTAACCGGCATAGCTCCACATTACCACAAAACTCAGTTACTACAAAATAAAAAACACAAATTCAGGTTGTCAGAGAATCAATCTTGAGTTCTAACTCATCACTACAGGCAATGCAACACCAAAATGTTTATTGTAATAAAGTATGGAACCTGCTCGTTTGTGCTCTGTGGTATCATGATAGAGGAGCGAAGTGAAGAAGAGGGTTTTCGCCATGTAATCAGACATGTGTTCTGCAAGGAAAGGGTACTCGATTCCAGCAACGAGTCCTTTGCGGAGGATGATATGAGGAGGCTCCAGATACCTCATTCCGATCAAAGCCATTGTTCTGTCAAAATGATAGACTTCAGGAACATGATCCGGCGACAAACCTCCATGCTTTCTCAAAGTTGTTGCTTCAAAGTAAGCTCTTTCTTTCGTCATTGGCCAAGACTCCCCAATACACCGTATATACGGAAGCGCCTGTGTATTGAAAAGATCAAAGCTTTGCTCATTTCCATGGAAGTTAATCAAGCAATAGTCTACAGAAAGGCACAAACTTTGAAAACGTGAAGACAAAGTGAATCACATTCGAGTTACATCTCTTCAGGATTAAGACAAAGGTAACAACTTTCAGACAACAGAGACAGATATGTTTACTGATTGTACAGACAAGGCTTTGATCTCGAATACCCATCAACTAAAAACTCGATTCGATTAACAAAAGATAAACCCTAGTTCCTAATTTAGACCGGACACAGATACTTTATAGAGTATGCTTTAGATGAGATAAAGAAAGAACCTGTTTGATGACGAGTGAACCAGTGGATCCGACAACTATGAAAACGAAGTTGAGATTGCCGTCTCCAACTTCTTTGATAACCAGATCCTCGTACTTGTCTCCGGTCCTGGAGGAGAGGGCAGGCGTTGCCTTTATGTACTCCACAAGAGATTTCTCGTTCAGTGGCTTGAACTCATCGAACGACATCTCTTTAAGCTTCAGTTTCAAGCAGCGTGGCGAGAGAGATGATTGCGATGAGTCGAGCTTTAAAAGGTTCGATTTTTTCCAAAGATTCTCTATTTGTTTTTGGCTTTCACATCTGCAGTTAGTATATCATCACATGAGTGACCAACGAGACGGCAATACTCACGCACGCCTTTCACTATCCTTTAAATAACCGATCGTTAAGTGTTTGCCAAACCAAAACCAAACAATTTTAAACCGGTTTTCTATTCCGGTTGTTTTCCAAGTCCATTTTGGTTCGGTTTGACACACATGGTTTAGTATCAGTTCAATCTTTTCTATAATTTTCCTACGGTCTTCAACTTTATTAGAAACTAGTGGTTTTCACGCGGATTTTAGTTCAGGCCTGTATTTACTAAAAACCATATTTATATAATACTAGTTAGTATATTTTTAGTTAAAATTTTATTTAAATTTTTTCTTCACTTATTTTAAATACTCAAAATTATTGTGTTTTAAATAAAACCATAACTATTTATATATAAAAAAATAAATAAAAGTTTAACTAAAATATACTAACTAGTATTATATAAATATGGTTTTTAGTAAATAGAGGCCTGAAATTTTTCTAAAACTTTGAGAAGTTAATGCAAATTCCTTTTCAATATATATACTATACACATGGCTCTAACTTCACGCGGTAGGTTTGGGGGTCGGATCAAGCGCATGGACCCCAAGCTCTCCCCGGTTCTCTCATCCCTTCCCATGATGGTGGTGTGTTCCACGAAAGGCTGGTCTTTTGGATCTAGAACTCCGGTTGACTAACTATCAGTTTATATCATCCCCTGCTTCGCCGGTTTCCTTACCGTCAGAGAACTGATATTTTCCAACAATAAATCAAAATTGGAGTGTCCGTCACTTTGGAAGAAAAAAAACTGAAACAGGTTCAAACCCTAATTCATATTAATTGTTCGAAATCGTTGTAAATCATTTTTTTTAATAATTGGTCAAAATTAAGGATTGCAAATTGATGGAGATATGACCTAGTATTCCAAGTATCGGGCATTTAAAATTTTGACTGGTACAAAAAAACCATCTGATTAATATGATTTTCTACTCGCCTCGTCGCGCGATAGGGTTCATGCATGACGGGGCTCTTACCCTCTCTGGCGCCCCTTTCCAAAGGACTTGGGCCCGGTCCGTCATTGAGGACGCCAAAGACATCCGATTCTCAAGCTGGGCTCTTCCCAGTTCACTAGGCGAGATCACCTGCTGAGTTTTAGCAAATCAATAGACAGAGGAAAATAAACTAATAAAGATTCCCTTAGTAACGGCAAACGAATTGGGAAGAGCCCAGCTTGAGAACTAGACGTCTTCGGCGTCTGAATTGTAGTCTGAAGAAGCGTCCTCAACGACGGACCGGGCCCAAGTCCTTTGGAAAGGGGCGCCAGAGAGGGTAAGAGCCCCGTCATGCATGAACCCTATCGCGCGACGAGGCGAGTAGAAAATCATATTAATCAGATGGTTTTTTTGTACCAGTAAAAAATTTAAATGCCCGATACTTGGAATACTAGGTCATATCTCCGTCAATTTGCAATCCTTAATTTCGACCAACTATTAAAAAAATGATTTACAACGATTTCGAACAATTGATATGAATTAGGGTTGGAACCTGTTTCAGTTTTTTTCTTCCAAAGTGACAGACACTCCAATTTTGATTTATTGTTGGAGAATATCAGTTCTCTGACGGTAAGGAAACCGGCGAAGCAGGGGATGATATAAACTGATAGTTAGTCAACCGGAGTTCTAGATCCAAAAGACCAGCCCTTTCGTGGAACACACCACCATCATGGGAAGGGATGAGAGAACCGGGGAGAGCTTGGGGTCCACGCGCTTGATCCCACCCCGAGATCTACCGCGTGAAGCTAGAGCCCAAACATACCCACCACCGCCTTGAACGCTCTATTCTCACATAACTAATTTAGATTTAGAGATCTGGAAAGAAGACATAGCAAAGGGAGGAGGAGAGGAGACACAATGGCCGAAACCAAACACCAAAAAAGATAAACGCCGGTATTCGTCATTTTCTTTAGAAAGGAGAAGAGGACAGACGTTTTAGTAAAAAAAATTAATATTTTCATTCCAAAAGATTTGATTTTGAAATTTGTATACATTTCGCTCTCATAAGCCTGTTACTTTTAAAAAGAAAATTATGAAAAAGTTCATTAAGAAAATATAGAAGCAATATGTATTAAAATTATGGCATTCTAACAAGCCAAAAAATGTTGTGATATATCTTGGTCAAGACTCTGTAAAAAGTGTTAGCCGTAATATATAGAAGAAAAAAGAGGATCAAGAAACTAAGAAAACTTAAGAGTTTGTTGAAAGAAACAAAGATTGTAGCACAACTGATGTTTTGTATGTAAGTTTTGGGTAGATTTGAAATCCATCAATGTCGGATCACGCTTTGATGCTGAGTAGTTATGATTGTTCAAATGATTCAAGTAATTATGATTGTTCGGATAATTTTAAATATGAGAAATCGTTTGAAATATGAAAAGTTAAATATATTTTTTCAAAAGTAACTTCAATCAGAAAAAAATAATATCTGGATTTAAGGCTAACTAGATCTTAATCCGCATGTCCGTGCAAGTTTTTTTCTGTCTAAAATATTTTAGTTTATATTAAACAATTTATTTGTAAACTAATATAATCTAGTGTTGTGTATAATTTAACTCTATAATAATATTTATGTGGCTTGTAATATTATTACTATAAAATTTTATAAGTTTTTGTATTTTTTTAACAAATAATATTTTGAAAACCTTATATGTAATAATCTATTTTACATATTTTTTCTTTCTAAATTTGATATATATATATATATATAAATTAAATTAAATTAAATTAAATTAGACCTACATAAAGAAGATTTTGACTGTTAAAAACATATATTTTTAAAAAATATAATATATTGTACTTGAAAAATAATTTCGTAGTAAATATCTTATTTTAAAGTATTTACTTAGTTTGTATTTCATATTTTGTGTGATTATTTTATTTTATTAGATATCAAACATATTTGAAAACTAAAAATCTTATTTATTACTTATTTATCATGAATATATCTCTAAAATAAGATTTGAAATTAAGTTTATAATTTTAACCAATCTTTAAATTTTGATGTGATGTATTGGTTTTTATTATATACTAAAAAATTATATAAAAATACTAAATACTTTATCTTATATTTAGTTAGCTATCTTAATTATATGTTTGAATATTTTTGAAATAGAAAGGAGTATTTATTTCAAACAAAATCTTTTAATATCTTTGTAAAATGTATTTTGAAAGATTAATCAGTGTAAATTTTTATTATCATTAAAATTTAATAAGAATATTTATATAATTTTTAATTGTTTTATAAATCAAAACTAACCTAAATTAAATTTTCATTTTAATTTTATAAATCAACTAATCTTTGGAAATAAAATTTAAAAAAAATATTCTAAAAATATTTTGTTAGATTTTGTATTTACAAATATTTTTTTTTTTGTATTTCAATTTAAAAATGAAGATATGAAAAGATATTATAACTAAGTTATATAACATTTGATAAACTTTATAAGGATTGTCCCAACTAAACAAATCACACATGAAAGAGTTTTAATAGTATAGATGTTTTGAATATTTTTGAAATAAAAAAGAATATTTCTTTCAAACAAAATATTTTAATATCTTTGTAAAATTTATTTTGAAAGATTAATCAGCTTAAATTGTTATTATCATTAAAATGTAATAAGAATATTTTTATTTTTTTTATAAATCAAAACTAACCTAAATTAAATTTTCATTTTTTATTATATACATCAACTAATTTTTGGAAATAAAATTTAGAAAGATTCTAAAAAAAGATTTTGTTACAATTTTCTTTAAAATTTTTTATTTATATTTCAAATTGAAAATGAAGATATGAAAAGATATTATAACTAAGTTATATAAAATTTGATGAACTTTCTAAGGATGGTCTAAATTAAAAAAAAAATCACACATGAAAGAACTCATGCATTCTATTTTAATAGTATAGATATTTTAATAAAAAATTGCTAAGAATACCACAAGTTAAATAATACTCTTCAAAAATACCTTCAATCAAAAATATATTAATATTTGGGTTGACACTTTAGTGATTATTTTTTTGCGTTTAGTGTTAAAGGGGTGGGGTTGAATTTCTAAATGTTTTATAAATATTTAGAAAAAAATATTTTAGTCTATTTTCATCATAAATTTAGGATATTTTTGAAAATAATCATTTCTTAATGGTAAATTTGAAAAGTGGTATCAAACTTATGATGAAACTAAAATTTCCCCTATTTAATAGTATATATGTTTTGAATATTTTTGAAATAGAAAGGAATATTTCTTTCAAACAAAATATTTAATATATTTTTAAAATGTAATAATAATATTTATATAATTTTTAATTTTCTTATAAACAAAAACTAAACTAAATTAAATTTTCATTTTTAATTATATACATCGACTAATTTTCGGAAATAAAGTTTAAAAATATTCTAAAAATATTTTGTTAGAATTTGTTCTACAAATATTTATTTGTAGTTCAAATTAATTATTGATATTTATTTAATTTTTTATTTATATATTTTATATTATTTTAGTTAAGATTATTATTTAGGAGTTATTGAATTTTGATATTTTGACGTATTTCATTTTATAAATAACTAAACTTAGGTTCACCCCCTAAAACTTTTAAATTCACCTCATCTCTAATAACAATCAAAATGCCACGTAGATTAATGAATAAAAATATTAAATATATTTTTCAAAAACCAAAATAGCTGATAAAAATAACGTCAATTTTAATGATGCTAACGCCACCAACTAAATTTGAAAACCAAACCCTAAACTCTAAATCTAAATTGTACACACTACACTCAAACCATATACCCTAAACCCAAATCTATATCCTAAATCCAAACCCTATATTTGGGTTAATGTGTACAATTTAGATTTAGAGTCTAGGATTAGGGTCTAGGGTTTGGGTTGAGGATCAAGGGTTTGGATTATGGGTCTAAGGTTTGGGTTCAGGGTCTAGATAGGTTTAGGGTATAAGGTCTGGGTTTAGAATTTAGGGTCTAAGATTTTAGTTTAGTGTATAGGGTTTTGGTTAGTATCTAGGGTTTATGTTTAGGGTCTAGGGTTTAGGATTTGAGTTTAAGGTCTACAGTTTGGATTTAAGGTTTAGTTGACGTTATTAAAATTGACTTTAATTTTTTAGTTATTTTGGTTTTTCTAAAAAGAATTTAATATTTTTTATTTATTAACCTATGTGACACTATGATTAGTTATTGGAGATGAGGAAAATTTGAAGGTTCATCCTAGGGAGTGAATTTAAAAATTCACCCGAGGAAGTAAATTTAAAGGTTCAACCTAGAAAATGAACCTATGTTTTGTTCTTTATAAAACATTCAACTTTACTACGATATTTGTTTATGAAATTCGAGTTTGCTTTACCGTTTTAATTTGGTTTTGTTAGTAGCTTTACCGTTTGTATAGTGGTTTTGATTATTTTGATTTATTATTGACGTTTGTGAATTTTTAAAAGTGCCCAAACACTTATAAAATTTATAAACTAACGAAATTTCAAAAACTGAAAAAAAAAATATTTTTATGACCAGCCCAAATTTTCATTATTTAAAATATAACATTATATTACAAAGTTATCAATTGAACTGAAAATTTATCATTTTAATCGGAATTGTTAATCTAAAATGCTAATTTTTTTTAAAAAAATATAAATTTAATTAAATTAATTAATACATTTGAAAACTTTCTTGTAAACAACCTTGGTTTTCATTTGGGAAAGCAACACTATGTGAAAATTGTATTCACCACATTCTATAGGAGGTAGAGATGTCAAATTAGACCGCAATATGTGGGTAATGTCCAAGTTGTCCAATAGCGGGGCGAATCTGGCTCACATACACACACAGCGGGCCAGTCCGCACGAACAAAAATAAAATCGAATGTGTTGTGGGTTGGGTTACTTAGACGGGGGTTGACCTATTTAAAATTTCTAAAGCTAAAAGTTTTGATGGAATATAAAGATTAAGAATAACTTTTTGTTTACGTCTCTGATAAAATTAGAATTTGCCCCAATAAATAAAGATGTTGTTTTTTAATCTTTTTGTTTACGTTTTATCTACGTCTCATTGCTTTTGGTTTGTCAGGAAACACGTACTGGACGTTGTTTCCCATTTTTTTCTTGTTAAAAGATGTTTGGCAAACTATGGGTAAACAGTTTTTTTTTGCTAATGCATCTAGACGTTAAAGGAGAAAGAAATTAAACCCTCAAAAAGAAAATTGCACTTCAACATCCCATAGGACAGTACTTGCCAATACACACAAAATAAAATAAAGTTTCAGAAAAAGACACTAGACAACAATGTTCGAACAAGCTATCACTTCTCTTATTCTTTGTTTTTTTTTTCTTTTGATAATGGGTTCTAAAATGCAAAAGTCCAAAATTATCTCTGCATGCACATCGATAAAAAGCCGGGACTTTGCTAAATACAAACCCTGAGAGTACATTAAACCGAAGATTCATCAAATGGCTTGAAAGTAAATTCAACCCTAAGCAGCCATATATGATTCAAGGAGTTGAAAAATATATAGCCAGTTCATTAGCAGCTTGCTTGAAAACATCCCCAACTCCAAATCCATCTCCCAATAACTGATTCTCACAACTCGGATTCACCTGTTTCAATACAAAATATCACCACCTATCATATGATAAAAAAAAATGTTTATAATATGTAATGTTATACCTGTGCTTGGATCACGTAGGTGCTCCGGTAAACATTAGAGGAGACATTAGCAAACAGAACTTGAATGTTGTATTTGTCAAACAAGTAACAAACATTGGTGAAAAGCCCTGATGATTTGTCTTTAGGGCAGCAAATATTGAAGAAAGCTTCATTCCCACAGATGTTGAGCACCACGTTACGTGAGGACCAAATATCGAAAGCCGTGGTCGGGTCATTACAAGGGTAAGGCAGGTTTGTAGTGGAAGAAGATATCTGGTCGGCCAGGAAAGCTTCACGAGTGTAACAATCTGCTGCGGCAGCGCCTGGGGGAATGATCTGGGCATGGTTTGATATTGGTGTGAGCAGAGTTTTAGGAGAAGTAGTTGTGTTTGAAGCTGAAGAATATTGAAGTTTCTCGAGCTTTTTCATTTGAAGATTATGTAAAGTTTGTTCAAGGGATTTGATGGAGCTCACTGCTTCGTCTACGATTGTTGATTTGTCTGCCTGTGGATACCATAGATTAAAATATTAATATATACTTCCTCTGTTTTTTTTTTTGTTATTTGACAATTTAGAAAAAAAATGTTGGTTTAAATTTTTTGACGTTTTCAATTTTTATGTAAAATTTATTAGTAATTAATGTTAAATGACCAAATATATTATAGATTATATTTTATTATTGCTTGAATTATGGTTAGGTATATAATTAATGATGTTTTTGTTTAAGAATTAAAAAAAAAATATTTTTTAATTTATGTGCATAATTTTAAAACGTTAAATATAAAAAATGGAGATAGTATATATATATGATATTACATAACGTAAGATATCCGACACACTAACATCACGAAAATTAATTATCAAAAGACGGGAAAACTGGGACAAAGACAAATTAGAAAAGGGAATCTAAAGCTTTGACAGCTTTGCCAAATTTCACCAAACTTAAGTGGCATATATTAGATATATTTATTAAATAAAAAAGATTTGTAACTTAACCTGAAAAGGAACAAGAGCATGCAGTTGAATACATCGAAAGCTAAAATATAATATTCTGATAGAGAAAGATACATAAAATTGATGGGAACCATATATGCAAAACCGTGCGAAAACTTTTGGAGGGTCGATGGAGTAACGAAAGATGAATGTATTTTACAAAAAAATATCTAGCAATAAGCATATTCAAAATTGATATTATTAAGTACTTTCTTATTAAAAAATAAACTGATGCGTAAATTTTTTAAAATACTATACAAATTTTCTTCTTCTGATTTTTTTAGATTAAATTCTCATAAACTTACAAAATAGAAATCATGGCAAATAACTGAATTCATAAATTAAAAAAATTAAAATATGAGCTGAGTCATTAGTATCTCTTGTGAATTTTATACAAAAACATAGAATTTTCGCTAAGCATATTTTTTTTTAAATATAAATTTTAAAAAGAATTTAATTCGTGAAAGAAAAACAAAAAAGGTAATTATGGGTTGTATGTTTGTGGCTTACAAATATATAAATAGTTATAGTTTTATTTAAAACACAATAATTTTGAGTATTTAAAATAAGTGAAGAAAAAATTTAAATAAAAGTTTAACTAGAAATATACTAACTAGTATTATATAAAGATGGTTTTTAGTAAATAGAGGCCTGAAATTTTTTTAAAACTTTGAGAACTTAATGCAAATTCCTTTTCAATATATATACTATACACAGGGCTCTAACAGTATGGTAATTAATGATGATATAACAGCAGACATCAAATAAAAAGAATAATATCGTCTATTGGTAGTAAAGGAATAAGAAATAAACGATCGCATGCACAATACCAAATATGTTTTTGTTAGTAAATCGTGTGTACCTTAGGAGGAAGCTGGGGAAGCAAAGCATGTAGTTTAGAAAACATGTCCCTCATTTTCTTCCTCCTTTCTCTCTCAGTCCATATATGTATTTCATGATCAGGTGAGTCTTCAACATGATTTTTTCCATTTCTCTTTGTCCTTTTCTTTCCTTTTGCACTCTTCTTATCCATTGACTCTAACGGAAGAGAAGGTTGTGGTAGAGGTGGTTGCTTCTCGATTTTTCTACAACCGCCTCCAGAATCATCAGAACTGGACATTCCCAACATCAACCCCTCTTGAGCATTAGTCATATTGAACTGGATGCTCATTTTACCTCTTTTTTTTTTGCTTTGGTGTATTTATTGAGCTTTTATGAATCTCTTATATAAAGAGAGAAAGAAGCGTTTAAAGATGGTGAAAGAAAAAAAACTAAGAGACCATATATATAAAAGATGAAGTGAATTCATAGGAAAAAACCAAAATACAATCATAACACGAAAGCGTTACTAAGAACTCAAAATCAAAATTATAGACGTTAAATTAATGAAACGTTTATCCTTTTGCCTTTTACGAAGTTCTTAAGAAAAGCTATTATTTTTTTCCAACTAAAGTAGTTTTATATCGATAAAATAATTATCATAAATGAAATACGTGTTTTATTTTTATTTGTTAAATGGTATTAATATACAACCATACCAAATCAAGATAAATCAATCCAATTTCATAAATTTGTGGTTTGTGCTAATATTTTCATCAATCGGATTTAACTAACATTTTTTTTTTATTATTGAAAAAAATAAGTACTTCAATATATATATATATATATATATGGCGAGTCTAAACGAAAACACACAAAGTAATAACATGATACAGTTGTATATGCAGTGTATTTTAGAAAATGATATATATATATATATATATATATAACTTTATAAAAAAATTAAATGTATATATTTTACAAATTTTTGGTTTTATATTTTGAACTGAATAACTCTTATCCTTTGGAAATACCAAGGAGGGGTGCTAAAATATTAATTTTGACAAATTATAAAATTTCCAGTTTTTCTTAGTATTATTGTTGATACTATGCATAAAAGTATTCAATTTATTAATACATATTTACAAGGATCATTCTTAAAAAATAACAAACAATTTTTTATAAATATACAAGAAACAGTTGGAAATTATGTTTACTTATTTTATAGATATTGTTAGTTTACTATTACATTATTGATATTTAATTTATTATGATATACCATTAGTTAGTTTGTTGGCTTCAATTTTTTTATTTCAAAACATTTCCATAGTTTCTGCACGTGTATAAATCTATTCGTGGTAAAATTTTGTATTTAAATTTAATATTAGATAAAATTTTGTTACAATGACCTAATGTAATTTATAGTATGTACTAGCACAATATTTCTAAATCTCATACTAATTTAACTTTTTGAAATTATTCATTTATTTTTATAAACACTTTTTAACACATGTCATACAATTATAAAAATTCTTTTCGATACCTATAAAATATACGTTACATTCAATGCTAGTTTTGAAACTTTATCTTTCCGCGTTGTGTTGTATGACGTAATTGAGTAACCGAGTTGGTTTTAAGAAAATATATGTTAATTGAAAGTCAGATTAAGATTTAGTGTAATGTTATTGTTAAGTTAATTGTTTGATAAATAAGCTGAGGTGTAAAAATGTGAATAGTTAGAATTAAATTACTTATAAGCTATATTTTAACTAAAATCTTCGACAAAATGTGAAAAAGTATTGATATTTTCAAGTATTGAGATTTTCGATAATAGTTACATATTGTCAATTTAACTAGTTAAACATTTACATAAAATAAGGTATAATACAAATATAGAATTAGTCTATATATGATTTCTCATGCGCATATTTTCATTTTAAAGTACTGTATTTTAAGATATTAAATTATTTAAAAAATCATTGAACAGTATTGTAGCCTTAGTATTCTCAGAAAATAGAAACAGTTATAACTTGGTACCAAATTTTTTTTTGTAAATTTAAATTAGTAATTTCATTACAAAAATAATTATTTTAATTAAATTTATATATTTACTTTATCAGTTTTATACTTTTTATAAAACAAATATGGCTACCAACACAAAAATTAAAGCAATAGACGTTTTTCTTTTAACATAAATTACTGTTTTGAATTTTTTTAACCAATAATAAAACTTCAAAAAACAAATGATTATAATATGTTTATGTATTTTTTATAATTTAGCAAGGAAATAAAATAAATAATTATTCTTAAAAAACTTATTTAGGAGAACAGAAGAAGTATATATGTGCAGGAAAATACTCAAGCACCTAGTTGTACATAAATTTGAAATCACTAGACAATATTTAATAATGGTAAATGTTTACTTGGGTGATGAAGAACAATTTAAAATTAGAAAATGCCAAACTTTTAAATTGTTACTGCTTAAAGACGAATTCTAGTGTCTTGCTACTCATTAGTCGATATTTTATGTAATCTTTAGTTTGATTAAATTTCAGCTATCTAAAAATATTGTTAACTAGAACCATTTATCAAAAGAAGTTGTTACTCTGGTTCGAAAAGAATAAAAATGTGAATTTAGTTAGTCAAAAAATGTGAATTTAGGATCCTTAATTAACTTGTGATTATCTTAACTGTCTAATAATTATCAGGTGGTAAAAGTGAGCGTTATCTCTATGGTTTTCAGTGCATGTAATCATTGATCGCCAGAGATTAGAGTGTCCTTTTCTTTAGTTTTTAAATAAATATTTTTAATAACACTTTTTGAATTAAATTGAAACTGTCCGAATCTGTTTTCACTCTCGAGTTTTTGAACTTATTCCTTATCAAATGGAAACAGACTGGATTTTTATTTATTTTTAATTTATAAGACAAAACTGAGTAACTATTTTGTTACGTAACGTGGCAATCATTCACACATCACGATTCATGAATCAAATATCATAGACAAAAGAAGAAATAAAACAGTAAAAAAATAAATTTTGCTGAGTAAATAAAGTAAAAAACCTTCAATAGAAAAAAAAAACCATTATTAGCTAAATTACGTTAGAATTTTTAATACTATGTATAGAAAATCCAAAAAAAAATTACTTCTTTTATTTGCAAATTTCGAGTTAAATTGATTTTTAATTTTCAAAAGTCGACTATTCTGATTAAAAGATTGGATACGGATAACCCAAAGATTTATGTTCTTAATGATGTCTTTGAGTGAGGTGCAAAGATTCACTACGACTACATTGTCGGGATATTTTATACTCCCTCCGTTTCAGAATAAGTGTCATTTTAGAGAAGTTTTTTTGTTATAAAATAAGTGTCGTTTTCGACTTTCGATGCAAAATTTATTAATTTTATGCTGCAGATTATTTTTCTATTGGTTGAAATATGGTTAGGTGTATAGGTAATTGTGTTTTTATATAGAAAATATGCAAAATTAATTGTTTTCTTAATCCGTATGCAAAAATTTAAAGTGACACTTATAATAAAACAGAGGGAGTAGCAAAGTGCCTTCATAGGTAAGGTGCGAGACGTTTTGGATATGCGGTACGGTAGTGCATCCAGGTTCGGTTTGGTTCGTGTCTATTCGGATTTCGAGTTTTTAGAGTTAAAGATTTCAGACCCATTTACACTACAAGAAAACAATTACTTAGCGAGGACCGATTTCGTGGTTATTTCCTCGTAAAAGAAGGTTTACGAGAAAATAACCACGAAATGGTAAACATCGTGCAACATTCGTCTTAAAGACAATTTCCTCGCTAAATCCACGTACGCTTACGAGGAAACGTTTCCTCGTAAAGTCGGGTCTAAATTTCCTCGTAAAAGACACGCAACATATCCAAGCACAATACACGCTAAGTTTTCCTTGCTAATTACACGTAAGTGTTTCCTCGTAAAATACTCGCTAACATTTCCTCGCTAAATACACGTAACTCTCTCCTCGTAAGACACTCGTTAATTTCCGTCGTAACATCTAAGTAAACTTTCCACGTAAATACCACGGTAACTTTCATAGTTAATTCCTCGTAAAGTTAACGAGTAATTAACTTCAAAACTTATTTTTCCTTGCATTGATAATTATATTAAATATAAAAAAAAATTTGAAATAAAATTAAATTAATAAACTAGAACAAAAATATTTTATAGATATCTATGTTTTATACAATTTATATTACAACAAAAGGAAATAAAAGAGCTATGGGTTCTGGGTCTGCAATGCCCAATTGTCTCCGTCTCGCTGCTAAAATTAGCTCCAATTGCGAATTTCCAGCCGCTAGAACGTCCAGGAAACTCTCGAGTGAACCCATTTGAGCTTGCGTCGCATGCAACTCAAAACGCAGCTGAGCAGTCTCATCTTCCCGTCGCTGAGCATAAGACGATGTCGCTCTTGGGACATAATTAACGGAACCAATCCCCAATCTACGTCCCTTTTTCTTAGGGACGACCTTTAAAAAAAATTAATGTTAGCCAGTAATAAAAAAATAAGATATTAAATGAATGATATAAAACAATTTTACCTCCTCGTAAATCTTATCCACTTGAGCTATGGATAATACGACGGGTATCCCATTGGCGGACTGCTGGGTCAGCTGAGTTTGGCGCTCTTCAACCCGAGCAACAACGTCGTTGTAGATTTGCTCAGATCTAGGATCTACAAATTTCCCAGCCTTGTTCTTGTGGATCCTCTCATGACAATCAAACCAACTTGTCTTCTTACCATTCTTCAATTGAAACGCATCTGTCATTCCATTACAATATGGACAAGATAATCTCCCATGTGTAGTCTATCCAAACAACATCCCATATGCAGGAAAGTCACTTATCGTCCACAGAAGCATCGCTCGCATCGTAAAATTTGTTTTCGTTGAACAATCATACGTCCTCACCCCTGTTGACCACAAATCTTTCAACTCTTTTATCAGTGATTGTAGAAAAACATCGAGAGATCTTCTTGGATGCTTTGGACCAGGTATTAATATGGTCATGAATAGAAACTCTCGTCGCATGCACATCTCTGGTGGCAGGTTGTATAGCGTAATAAAGACTGGCCACAATGAGTATTGGCTGCCTGACATTCCAAATGGACTAAATCCATCTGTGCATAATCCAATATACACATTCCGGCTATTGCTAGTGAAATCTGGATGTACATTGTTAAAATGTTTCCAAGCTCTTGCATCTGATGGATGAGTCATCTCACCCTCCGTCTGAGTATGCTCGGCATGCCATCTCATCCCTCTGGCAGTCTCCTCATATTGCTACAATCTTTTCAATCTGTCTGTAAATGGTAGGTACCACATCCTTTGGTAAGGTACCCAATTACGCCTCGTCCTTATGGTTTGAATCGTGGTTTCTTGCAGAATCGACATTCTTCTAACTTCTCATCATCTCCCAAGTAAATCATGCAATTTTCGATGCAAACGTTTATCATCTCAGACGGCAACCCAAGACTATAAACCAATTTCTGAATCTCATAATGATAATCAGCAGACACATTGTCTTCCGGCAAATACTCTTTAAACAAGTCTTCCCAAGCATCCATGCAATTTTTCAGGTAGATTGTGATCGGTTTTAATATTCATCATTCTAGCTGCCAACGACAATTTAGAGCGACCTTCTCTACATCCACTGTAAATTGGTTGATTCAGAACATCTAACATTTCATAAAACTTTTTTGCATCTATGTTAGGTTCTTCATGAGCTTCATCATGAGCTACAAATGCATCACCTACCATATCATGAACCCTATCATAATCTACCATATGTTTCTCCTGATGGTAACTATTTTTATTATGCAAATGATCAACCGCGGGCCAAACCTGAAAATTACTATTACTACTGCTAGCTTCATTCCCACAATTACTATAATCTTCTCCATGTTGAAACCAAATATAGTAATGTTGTGTGAAACCTCTATTTACTAAATGCTTCCAAACATTTTCTCGAGTGCTTAATTTTGAATTGTTGCATTTCCGACAAGAGAGAACATCTTACCGCTTTCTTGCGTGAGCGGTGTAGAATCTGCTTGATGCATAAATGTCTCCAGCCCTTCGAGATATTCTTTCGTCACTCTCCCGTTACCATCTCTGTGTGTATACATCCACCTCCGCAACTCGAAAATATTATCTCCGGACATTTTTTTTCTTTCACGTTTTCAATCGCTTCTCTCTTTTACGTTTTCAATTTTTTTGGGTATCTTTCATTTGAAATTCAAACAACATATTTATAAGAAAATTTTGGAATTGGTAGATGACATTTTACCTCGAATTTACGAGGAAAGTTGGTAGGTATACACCCAAAACAAACACGTTTACAACTAATAAGCAGTAGGCCTCGTTGTTTCCTCGGTAGATGGTTTCCTCGTAAAGTCCACGTAACATTAGCGAGAAATTTACGAGGAAATTCACTATACCACACAATTTTCTCTCTACGTAACGTCGATTTTACAAGGAAACATGTTTCTCATTTATTAATGAGGATTCTACGAGTTTTAGGACTTTCCTCGTAAAGGACACGTAAATTTACGAGGTCCCTTTTTCCTCGTTAAATTTCGTAGTTAATAAATTGTTTTCTTGTAGTGTTAGTTATTTATAAATTTTGGTTTGGTTTGGATTTTTGCCAGTTCAGTTCAGGTTTGGATAACCCATTTAAATTTTAAAATTTATATATATTTAAATTTCTGAAAATCTAAAAATAAAAATAATATATATATATATATATATATATGTGAGTAATGATGCCAAAATACTTAAATTTAACATAAATTTGATTTTATCTGGAATATATAGATAGAGAATCAATAGAATTATTAAAATATTTTTGGTATTTTGAGTATTGCTTAACTATTTTAGATGTTTACTTTTTGACTATTTGTATATATTTTAAAACATTTTGGAATACTTCAAAATATCTTATATATTTTGGATATTTTTAGATGTTAAATCTAAAATAACTAATATATTCAAGTATATAAATCTTATTTGGATATATTTCGATACCGAAATATTTTGGTTCATATCGGTTCGATTTCAGTTTTCTAGATACCAAAATTTTGAACCCGTTCGGATATTTAATCAGTTTGGGTTCGATAATACTTTTTCGGATCGGATTTAGTTTGGTTCATCGGGTTCGGATTTTTTACCCAGCCATAGGCAGGTTTCAGCTCAAATCATTCCTCCGGAATAGTGGAGGTCGAATAACAAATCTGTTAGCATGCATATAACTGATCATGCATGTTGTAATCTCCATCTGTCGAACATCTCCAGCATTCTCAGCAAAAACAATCGCATCAGGGATTACAGCCCCTTGTGCATCAACCTTATGTCCAGCTCTGTTGTACGCATGCCCTTCTTTTTCTCGTAAGACTCCTTCAGCATCAGCCTCAAGTATATTAAAACTAATCATCTCCGTGTTTCCATGAGTTGTCAATCAACACTAGAAGAATGGTGCCGCTCGTCAACCTATGAGTGTCGCTCGACGTTAGCTTCTTATTGTGCGTTCTAGTTCAAGCAGCTACTGATTTGGTAGATTCAAAAGCTGATACTCCTTATTGATCCTAGTACTCATATGCATTCACCTGAAAGACAAGGAAATATTATAAGTAAACTGAAAAGAAAAACCTATATTGAATCCTATACCTAGTCTAATGGTGGATCAAAGTCCTTAGCAACGCCCCCAAAATCTGATATGCTCAAATTTACCTTTCGAGCTACTCTGCAACTTTAGAGTATGATGTAGCACTTAGAGTGTCGCTCGTCAACCTATGAGTGTCGCTCGACGTTAGCTTCGTATTTGTATGTTCTAGTTCAAGCAACTACTGATTTGATAGATTCAAAAGCTGATATTCCTTATTGATCCTAGTACTCATATGCATTCACCTGAAAGACAAGGAAAGATTATAAGTAAACTGAAAAGAAAAACCTATATTAAATCCTATACCTAGTCTAATGGTGGATCAAAGTCTTCAGCAACGATGCCAAAATTTGATATGCTCAAATTTACCTCTCAAGCTACTTTGCAACTTTAGAGTATGATGTAGCACTTAGAGATCAAATCCACGTATACTTAGATCACACAATAAGTTTATGGTTATCAGATTAAGCTAGATCGACAATACAAAAGCAGTAAACAACAATAAATAGATCGAGATTGTAAACAATTAAGAAATATCTAACATCCAGGGAATCAATTAGGTATTTCAGAATTGCAGTTAAATAAATGCTAAGGGTTTATGAAAAACAATTCTTTAATGCAAATCACAATAGTAAAATCAATCAGCTCTCGTTGAAGAGACTAAATATGTCTAGATCCTAGAATCTCAAATCTCTTTGTGAATTCATGACACTAAGACAAGCATTAAATTCAAGCTTGCTATGTTCACTAAATCCCAAAACCAAATCTCTTTGCGAATTAGTATTTAGCTCATCAAGATTTTTTCAAGCAATCAATATCATTTTCGTGTCTACCAATTATCCTATTATCTAAATTCCAGGTTGACAATCCACATCTAACAATAAGAACAATCAAGATGGATAATTCTATAGATAACCCTAACAGTTCTATCAATTAGCAACTGATCCTTAACACTAGAAAACCCCTAAAGTTAATAAGATATCTACTCAGACATGAAAGCAAAAACATAAATCACATTTTGAATAGATATTATAAAGAATATAAAAATGAATTTAAAATTAATCTCTCTCTTGATTTCTGATCCCTCTCTCTCATTCTAAAGTAAAGCCTAAGTTAAGCATAGCCTAAAATGGCTTAGAATAGTTAATACAAAGATAAAACACGTTATAGGCTGCTTTGTAAATATTAGACACTTGTGAACCTTTTTTCAATATCTTGAGACTTCATAAATAAACATCGGTTTCTTTGGCAAAATTAGGTGGCGACCGATACCCTCTATGGTGTCAATTGACACTAGGCAGAAATTATGACTCCAACTTGATGTTTTCAGCTTCACTTTTCTTGATCATTCAAACTGCTCTATAATCTTAAAAGTACTCCAAAACGTACCTACAACTATAAATACTCTAAAATAGACTCGAAAAATATATAATAAACTATAAATCTGGACTTAAATCGAGTCAAACCCATAAAAACCATAACATACACTGTTGTATATGACTCATTGAGCTCGAGGAATGGCAGAACTTTTGTCTTTCTCTTCAAGATACTTGTATTTCGTTTGATCTCTTGTCAAAGCCGTGGATAGTATGTGGAAATTTCACTGAGATTTTAACCCTAATGAATCCTCTTATCCTCTCTTATTAGAAACTATGATTTTGTTCAACATGACTTCTCAAGGCCCTTGTTTTACATGGCCGGATCACTGGCCCTCTACCGTACTAGCCAAGCGGTTGGAAAAACGTCTCACTAATGATACATGGATATCTTCTTTTCCAGACTCTCATTGTCTGTCTGAGCCACCTCAATTCTCTAATCATACAGCATGTCACACCAAGCTATCCTCTGCTAAACCAACATTTGGAACTAAGGCCTTCATGTTCCCATCCTTTTTGGCGTCTCTCCCTGCCTTTGTTCCAACTATGACTCGCGAATGTGATCAATTTGGAGAAAAAATATATACTTTCATGTCCTTTTGTTATAAACTAAGGCTGATCAAGCGTCATATTAATGATTTTTTAGGGAAACTTCAGCAACATAGAGCAGATGCTTGTGGATGCAAAAAAATCGCTCAAAGTTTTTCAAGTCCAAGCTCTCAATGACCCGTCTGTTGCAAATCTGCAAAATGAAAAAGCGGCTAGAGTTAGAAACGTTTCTTCCACATGTTACTAGAGTTAGAAACGTTTCAACTGCCAATAAGTACTTTCTACAGGGAAATGGTTTGCGTTCTTCAGGTTTAGAGGAGGTTTATTGCATTGAGGCTGCTCACTTTTCAGCCATTTTTTCTCAGTAAAGGGTAGCTATTGCTCCTCTCTACCTGATTACCTCCGCAAGATTGTAAAAAATACTTTCTCAAATTTGCAGTGCCTTCATTTCTTTGCTAATGTTTCTAATGACTTGATTATAACAACGATGTTTTGTTTGTCTCTTAATCGCACTCCAGGACCAGATGTTTTCCAGAGCAGCATGAGTTTTCTTGGGTCATGAAGTCAAAGTTGCGGTAAAGGATTACTATAATCTCCATTCATGCCTTCAACTCGTAATTCGAGTTCTTTAGTGCTTATCTCCAAGCGTCCCGTAGCTAACGACATTTGAAAATTCAGACATATCTCATGTTTGAACACTTTGTCCAAGCTACGCGGATACTCTCTGACTGACTTAAGATAATCTTGCCATACATTGTTCTTCCAACCAAACATCTTTTGTTCGAAACATGCTTAAATGTTCAGGTAGCGGTGGAGGCTATAAACATTTATCATTAGACTGATCTATCACTGAGAACCACTCAGGTAGACATCTCCAATGCCTTTGATTCAGTCTTTTGAGATTTCTTATTGGAAGCTTGAAAGGCTTATGGTTTTCTGGCAAGTTATTTTGCATGTGTCAAGGCTTGTATTACAACTCCATCCTTCTCCTTGTATTACAATTCAATCCTTCTCCTTGTCCATTAATTAATGGTGTTACTGCAGGTTTCTTCAGAGGGAAAACATGTATCGGTCAATCTGATCTGCTATTTCCCCTTCTCTCTACAAAAATGGCCTTTCTTAGCTTAAGAAAAAAAAAGCTACCATATGTCATTTTTAGCTTTATTAAAATTGTTATGTTTGCCCCCAGCTATAATATATCTCTCCTCTATTATAGAAGTTTTATAAATGCTATTAGATATGAATCATATGATAGCTTTTTTTATATAATTTGCTATTATTGTGTGGGCAAATTTTTGAAATATAAATTTTAAAGTTTTTATCACAAAAATAGACTTCAAAGAAAAAATGACCAAAATAGTCTTTTTTATTTTGAAAATTTGAATATATTTTTCATTTTTATTTTTTAATTTTAAATCTCACCTCTAAAATTCCACCTCATAACTCTAAACCCTAATTCTATACTAGTTAGCTAAAGAGTTTAAATGTATATTTCCACCCTTTAATGAAGACTATTTTAATTATTTTTCTCATTGAAGTCTATTTTGGTGACAAAACTTTGTTAGGATATTTTAGGATATTCCTCTTATTGAATGAACATTATAATTAAAAGTAAAATAAATTAAAAAGTTAAACTGAAAATTAATTTATAATTAAAATAAAATATGTTTTATTTATGAATTAAAATCTGTATACAAATAAATTTCAGTTAACAAAACTAAACCAAAATTAAAGAAAAAAAGTAAAACCAGAAGAAAAAAAATCTAAACCTAACGTCATCTACTTAGTGTTAAGTTACATGAGCTTCCAACCTAAAACCAATTGGTGATAAGTGGAGTGACCCATCTATCTTATATATTGTTAAGAATATCTTCCAACTACCGATGTGGGACTTTTGTCCCTAATAAGCCCCCTCGAGATGATGGTTCTTTGAGCCTCAATCTCGGAATGTTTAGGAAAGGATCGATAGACCGACTTTGTGCTAGATTGATAATGGATAGGGTTGGACTTGTGTGGATCGGACTCTGATACCATGTTAAGTTAGATGAGTTTTCAACCTAAAACCAATTGATGATAAGTAGAATAATTCATCTATCTTATATATGGTTAAGGATCCCTTCCAACTACCGACGTGGGACCTTTGTCCCTAATACTTAGTCGCCATGAGCCTTGAACCTTCAATCCGTCTCAAAGATCTTCTTCTTCCAACCTCAAGCCGTGTGACGTGATCAACGACCACCAATCTTTTTCACCCCACAACCACCAAACATATCTTCTTCTAACAAAACAACTCCCCTACAAAGAACAAAGATAAATTCAGAACATAATAAACATACTATCATAGTAACTTCACCGTACAATTGATAAGTGTTCCAGGTCCCCAATATTTCAAGGCATTCTCATCATCATAAGCTCATGACAAGTATATAAGTAGTGGTTTTTAGTCAAAGCTAATCCAATCAGATACCAAGTGTGCCGATATACATAAACACAAACAATAACTACAGAAGTTTTAGCTTGCCTAGATAAACTGGTGCGGATATAGGCATCTACCATAAAAACATTTAAGGAGTAATTAAAAAGTGATGAGCTAGCTATTATACTCCAAATAAGAAAAAACATAATGCTAAACGAGGAATCAGAAAAAGGTTGAAACCTTGTTTTCCCTTCTTGTTCTGGTTTTGGTTCCAACTAGTCATATCTCAAAGGTGATCTCCTTAGCTGGGAAGCCTCTCTTCTTCCCCTTCTTAAAACCTCTATACAATAACATATCACCACTCGCAGCCACTACCTTCAATCTCTCCCCTCCCCCCTCCCGTCTCATATTTTTTTTTTGAATGAATGTTAAATTTATTCATCTCAAAGAACCTCATTTACAAAGAATGCATCAAAATTTTCTATTTGTAAACTAGCATAACAAAAACTTTCTAAAATTTTTTTTTTATCGAGCTTCAACCATCTTCTCATTGTGTCCTCATGTCCCTTTCTTCCCAGCAATCTGATTGTGGAGATCTTGTTTCTGATTTGTTTGTAAATATGATGCTGCATTTTTGTCACAGTTTGTGGCAATTCACCATGCTTACGCCCATTTCTATCTCGCCAAACTGTGTAGATAGTTGACTGGAACACTGACCGAAGAAGAAATAGTTGAATTTTGTCTTGTCTTTTGTCGACCATCAACCTCAGTAGCGTGGACCTGTTGCTTGAGTAAAAAGATCCCAGGAGCTTTGCCCCTTTCAATCAAAGAAGAGATGTTCCTTGTCTCCACCATGGCGTTGCAAAAAACACAAGTAGCATCGACTTGAGGGTACCACTTCACCATCCTGTCCTCTGTAGCGAGTCTATTGTGCACTGCAATCCAAGTTATAAGAGTGAATTTAGGAGTTGCAGAAGCAAACCAAATACCCTTATGCCAGTCCTAAAGTGGAGTAAGCGATCGTGTGAGGATCCAGGTAGCTTTCGTGTTAAAACAGTTTTTAAAACTATCTCCTGCTCCTTTCCAAAGGTGAACATCCTCCATGGATGTAAGTCCTCTAACTCTGATTAGCATAATCTCATCTTCAATTTTTAAAAGAATCTCAGATCGGTGCCTTCGTGGTCTATAGGTCTGAATATCCTTTTCCACAGTGGACTCAATGCTTATGCCAAGATCAATACACCCCCTGACTCCTGTTATATTGATCAGCTTCCCTAACGGATTCCAAACGTCAAACCAAAAAGATGTTTCAGAGCCACTTTGAATATCGACTCTTGTGAGTTGTTCAGCTATATCTCTGCACTTAAGCAATTTCTTCCACATCCAAGACCCATGAGATCTCATGCCATTTGCACTCCAGAAAGAACCTTTGCGAATGAGATATACCATCACCCATTTAACCCATAGAGACGATTTTGCTGTGAGAATTCTCCATATGAGCTTAAGGCAGCATACCAGGTTCGCCTCAGCTAGTGATCGAAGACCTAAGCCTCCCTCTTCTTTAGGCTTACACACATCTGACCAAGCTATTTTCGCTTTATTATTATTTAGCGAAAGACCAGACCAGAGAAAAGATGAACAGAGTTTGTCTATCTCAGCTATACACTTCTTGGGAAGTTTGAAAACAGACATCCAGAAATTAGTGATACTATGTACCACTGACCCAATAAGCTGAAGCCGCCCCTGCATAGGAGAGATTTCAAGCAGTCCATGAAGTGATGCGCTTCCTAATTCTTTCGAGCAAAGGAGTGTAACCGCCTACAGACATTCTCTTGGTTAGCAAAGGTAGCCCCAAATATTGAACCGGGAGCGTTTCTGATCCAAAAGGAAAACTTCCTAAAATTTCATCTCGGTCATCTTCCTGAATTTTAGCCATGAAGAGAGTGGATTTTTCCAGACTAATCTTCAAACCTGAGTACTCCGCAAAATCTTTAAAAACCTTTAGGACACCCTCAATAGAATTCTTTTTACCATCAGTGAAAACCAAGAGATCATCCGCAAAACACAAGTGTGTGAGGTTAATACCTTGGCAATATGGATGGAAACCAATCTGCTTAGTCACAGCCGCGCAATCCAACATTTTTGATAACACATTGATTTGGACAGAAATAATCTTAACATCGAGAAAAAAATCATAACAAAGAGACTATAACAATATAAACTAGCTACTAATAACAATACTATAACACAGAGACAAGATAAACCAGAGACAAGATAAATAAGATAGTCAAGACCAGGGACAAGATAAATCAGATCCAAGAGAAACAGACAGTGAAGATCAGAGACAAGATTAATCAAATACAAAGAATCACTTGTGTCATTACACAGAGAACCTGGTAAATCAGACACAAGATAAGTCAGATAGTCAAGACCCTAAGAAAGAAACCCCAACGGAGAATATCAACAGAGATGATCGATTTTATGTCATGTTAGATACGATATGATAAGTATTTATCCAATCTTCGAGACAAGGATGCATCTCGTGTATATATACTTATGCAATGAATTATGAATACATAACTCTCGACGGAGATTTACCTTATAACATGGTATCAACAACTTAATTAGCCACCAAAGCTATTTGATCCTCTCCGCTTTCTCTCTTTCTTCTTTTCTTAATCAAATCTCTTCTCTATTCTTCTATGTTTTTTCCATGGCTGTCGCAAGTTCCTCAAATGAAAATCCCTTTGGTATTTATTAAATCAAAGTGTATATTCCTATAATGCTTGACATGACAAAGCTTAACTATCAAGTGTGGCGAGAACTCTTTGAAACCCATTGCACAAGCTTTGGAGTTCTTGGTCATCTTGATGGGCTCTTCATTACCATCTACTGCTACGGAGAAACAATGGATGGAATACGATGGATTGGTCAAGATGTGGATTTATGGAATGATTTCTGACTCAATTCTTGACACCATCCTCACAACAAATTGTACTCTTCGAGATCTATGGTTGAAAATCGAGAACATGTTCAGAGATAACAAAGAAGCACGTTCCATGCAGCTTGAGAACAAGCTTCGTACTATTTTGATTGGAGATCTCTAAATTCACAACTACTGCAACAATTTGAAGATGTTGTCGGATCTACTGGCCAATCTAGACTCACCAGTTTCTCAGAAACCATTGGTCATGCACCTCTCAATGGTTTGTCGGAGAAGTTTGACAATATCATCAATGTCATTAAACACCGGGTCCCATTTCCCAACTTTCCTGAGACACGATCCATGCTGTCTATGGAAGAAGATCGTCTAACATAACAAGCCAAGCCCGCTATCTCCCACAACGATAACGCATCGGCTCCTGCAATTATGTACATGGACTCTGCATCACAACAATCCAGCTCCAACAACAATAACAATAGTTACAAAAAAAACAACAATGGTCACTCCAACTACCACAATGGATGCTCGTTCCGTGTCAACCGGGGTTGTGGACGCGGCGGTCGTAACAGTCGTGGTCTTGGATGTTACAACAACTAGAATACACTGTTCTACACTCAGAATTGACAGTTTAGTCAACCTCAATGGCCAGAATTCCTTCAGAAAACGTCACCGTTCATGAATCCCTATCCTATGGGTCAACAACAAGTGTACTCGAACCATGGAACTATGTTGCAACCAGGAATTCTCGGTCCACGTCCCGATGCTCGACAACCCAATGAAGCTCACTCAATTATCGCATCTTCTCTCGTGCAACCAACGCTCACAACCATACCTGAAAACTTAACATATGCGTTCAACACGGTGACTTTTGAGGATCCTAGCAAAGCGACTTGATATTTCGACACCGGAGCAACAAATCACATTGCATCAGATCAAGGTACTCTTTTTTCCATTGTTAATACAAGCAAGTTACCTTCTGTTTTCGTGGAAACGGCTCGTATGCACCAGTTACTAAATTGGGTCAGAGAGTTATTCCATCTCTTTCTCATACTTTTCATCTTTGTAATGTGCTTGTATGTCCTTCTATTATTAAAATTTTTCTCTATGTTCTCAAATTGTCACTGAAAAGATGATGGGACCGGTATACCCCATCACACCATCCTCGCAGTCTCCTCATCCTCTTGCTTTAGCGTCTTCTCACAGTAACTTTTCTCTTTGGCATTGAAAACTAGGTCATCCAAGTGATCAAGTCCTTCAACTTATTATCTTATCACTTTCTCTTACTTCAATAAGATTGAATTAACAAGTTTGTGTGAAGCATATCAATTTGGTAAACATACAAGACTTCCTTTCTTTACATCCAATAACATTGTTTCTCATCTTTTGATATTATTCACTCAGATATTTGGACTTCTCATGTTCTAAGTATTAGCTGTTTTAAATATTATCTTCTTTTCTTAACAAACACTCACACTTTCTCTAGATTTATCCGCTTCATCGAAAAAGTGATACTTTTGCAAAGTATCGTCATTTTACTAGATATGTGCAGACACAATTCAACTGCACTATCAAGGCTTCACAGTGTGATAACGGTGGGGACTATGATAACAAGTCTCTCAAACACTATCTGGCGATACAAGGAACAAAAATTCGGTTCTCATGCACATACACGTCGCAATAAAACGACCGTTCAGAAAGAATGCTCCGCACCATCAATAACCTAGTTTGTACAATGCTGCATCAAGCTTCCTTGACACTCACGTTTTGGGTGGAAGCTCTTCATACCACGGCGGACCTTCTCAATCTACTCCCATCATCTTCCATCAACAACGAAGTACCACTCACCAAGCTGTTCAACACGCTAGCCAGATACACTCATCTCCGCATATTCGGTTGTCTCTGCTATCCTAATCAACTATCTACAAAATCTCACAAATTGGCACCACGGTCCATTCCATGCATCTTCCTTGGCTATCCAACTGATCATTGTGGGTACAAATTCCTCGACTTGCAAACTCGCAAAATCATACTCTCCCGCCATGTCACATTCGATGAAACAATATTTCCTTTCTCAGCTCTTTCTGCTCCAACTATAAGTCCTTCTCTTGTTATAAATCGTCTTCTTTCTCGTTCTCCTACATCTTCTACTTCTCTTCCATCTCAATCTAATAACCCTATGATCACTCGCAGAAAAAGTGGTATCATTAAACCACGATCTCTATTGTGTCTTCATTCTGACACAACTATTTCTCCTTTACCAGTATCTCATGTACAGGCTGCTAAGGATCTGAACTTGAATCCATCTATGACAGAAAAATATAATTCTCATATTAAACGTGGAACGTGGAAACTAGTACTATGACCTGTTGCTACTAACATCATTCGTTCTTTGTGGCTGTATATGCATAAATTTCATGCAGATGGCACGCTAAAATGATACAAATCTAGGCTGGTCGTTAATGGCAAGTCACAACAACCTAGATTGATTGCGAAGAGACCTTCAGCCCTGTTGTAAAATCAGAAACCATTCAAACTGTTCTCCATGTTGCAACCGCGCGAGACTGGCCACTTCACCAACTTGATGTTAAAAACGCTTTTCTTCTTGGCGACCTAGAAAAAACTGTTTATATGCATCAACCGCCTGTCTTTGTTGATCCATCGAAACCAGATCATGTGTGTTTTCTCAAGCGAACTATCTATGGCCTTAAACAATCCCCGTGAGCTTTGATAAAACAGATTTGCTAATTTTGCAAAGAAGATTGGCTTCACGCAAAGTCATTTTGAAGTCTCTTTGTTCATCTTCTCTCACCAATCGAAGACGACATATCTTCTATTATATGTGGACGACATTGTTCTTACAGCCTCCACACAGAGTCTTATCACTCGGATCATTTTAGACCTTAAGACCGAATTTGACATGACTGACCTTGGTCGTCTTCATCACATCCTTGGGCATATTTGTTCATCGTGATGCTCATGGCTTGTTCCTGCAACAACAAAACTATGATGCTGATATCCTTCACCGTGCTGGCATGAATGACTGTAATCCTTGCCTTACACCCGTGGATACGAAGTCTAAACTTGCAGCTGAAGATGAACAACCCATCTCTGATCCCTCATTATATCAAAGCCTAGCTGGAGATCTTCAGTACCTCACTTTTACTCGACCAGGCATTGCGTTTGCAGTCCATCAGGTTTGCTTGTTCATGCAAGATCCATGAGAATCACATCTGAATGCTCTCAAGCGGTCTACTTCAATATGTAAAAGGAATTATCACTCTTTGTCTGCATCTCACAAGTCGACAACATCTGGTTTAGTAGCTTACTCTGATGTTGATTAGGTCGATTGCCCAACCACTCGACGCTCTACATCCGGCTACTGTGTGTTTCTTGGTGACAATCTAGTTTCATGGTCGTCCAAACGTCAATATACAGTCTCACGATCGAGTGAAGATGCTGAATATCGGGGTGTTTCAAATGCATTATCAGAAGCTACTTGGCTTCGTACTCTCTTGCTTAAGATGAAGATTCCAATAGCGCGTGCAAAGTTGGACAACTTCAACAAAATTTAAGCCATCTACATGTCCTCAAATCCGTTCAAACATCAACGCACCAAGCATGTTGAAATAGATATCCATTTTGTTCGAGAAGAGGTGGCGGTTGAGGAGATTCAAGTGCTTCATATCCGTCTGCACAACAGTTTTCTGATGTCTTTACTAAGGGTCTTCCTTCCACTATGTTTTGGACTTTCGGAAACAGTCTCAGCGTTCGTAACTCGGCCGCTTTGACTGAGGGGGAGTGTTAGATAGATACAATAAGTATTGTAAAGCATAGATAAATACATATCTGATTTTTTATATCAAATCCTATAGATAAGGATGCATCTCGTGTATATATATACTTATGCCAATGAATACATAATACTCGACAGGGACTTACCTTATAACATGTAACATAAACAGAGACCAAGACAGGAACAAATTGTCAAGATAGTCATAACTGAGACTCTTGATACGAAAACAAAAACAAATAGCCAAACAAAATCTAAACCCTTAGAATGAACACTACAAGAAAGC